>VWZW01004305.1:304549-364854 GCA_013397115.1 Edolisoma coerulescens | reverse complement strand
TCTGAATTTCCTCCCCCCCCCCCCTTCCTTTTCACTCATATCATTGTTGAATGAAGCCTTCCAAGACTTTGAACATTTACAAATATGAATGCTGGAAGTGTACCAAAGTGCTGCTAATAGACCAATTCAGATGTTTTCATATGGTAAGCAGTGCCTCCTCAGATAAACCTAGAGTGCTTATCTAAATAGCAAGAAGCAGAACTGCAGGTAGACCTACCTAGTTGCTAATGAGAGTATAAAATTGCTCTTTTAGTAAGAAAAAATGCCAAATATTTGGAAGACTTAGATTATTGTTAGGCTTTTCTAAACTATCCTCTTTATGAGTTAATCAATGTTCTCTGACGCCAGTGGAAAAACACCTACTCACTTCAGTGGGTTGCACATTAAGATTGTAAACTCCCAAGTATTGTGGTCAATATGTACACAAGAATGGGAAAGGATAAATAGAGTTGTGGAATGCTGGAAATAGTTTGTCCTTAACAAGTATTACTTGCGGAAATTTTTAATTAACAAAAAAAGTCAGATACAAGATTAGGAGAAATCCCGTGTTATGAGAATTACGTGCACAGAAATGTCTACTGCTTAGCTTTGTCCTTTTGTCTTGCCATTGCTAGCCATGTAATGGAAACTAAATATTACTTAGAAATACTGATAAAGTCATGGTGACATTAACGATGTAAAATACATTTTTTAATGTGGCTACTGTAGATGGTTCTGCAGACTTCTGACAAAACTCTTAAAATTGTGCATTTATTCATTTATTCATCTAGGAATGCAGTTAAATGTAATAAGTGATTGTTTATCTTGGTCATGAATACCCAAGAAGAAATGTCTGGAAATCTAAGATCAGAGTTGACTGGTTCTCTCAAAGTGAAAAGTGAAAATTTTATATTTGCAACATTTCTGTGACACTGAAGAGAACACCATATCTTCCAGGAGAAGCTCAGTGATAGCACTGAATAGAATATTTTATTACATCTCTGAGCATTAGCAGTGAATACAATATTATTTCCCCAGCTACAGTCAAGCGTAGCAACAAGTAAAATACTGTGCCACATATGAAGCCATGGTCTTGATTTTGGTTCCTACATTTTTAGTTTCATTTTCTCCTGTATGAACATATAGCAAAATATTATTGCAAGGATTTTTCCCAATTCTCTAATGTAATAAGCTTTTTTTTTTTTTTAGTACTGGGCAGTGTGAATTGTTGGGATGAGGGTGAGGAGTATGGCAGCTATTTGCAAAGAAGAAAAAAAAGGTTCAGGGCTAACTGTGAACTGACATCCATTTTATCTGATGGAAACTCTTCTGATTTCTGAGTGGATGGGTGCCAAAATAAATACTTTACAAAGAAGGGTATACTTCTTAACATAAATGAATTTTAGGAGTTTAAATCCCTGCTGCATATTGAATTTTAAATATATCCAAGCTTTGTACAAGTAGCCAGAGCTACAAGTACATAAGCATTGTGCATTTTTTTTTTTGTGTGTCTGTACTTTGATCTGGTAATTTTGACACTTCTGTTTCTTTTAGTCTTCTGTCTCCCTATTTTTGTATCTGAAGGAGTAGGGGGGAGAGTTAATAATTTGGATATAGGTATAGTAGGAAGTTCTAGGTTTGAATTCTTCAGAATTCTGAAAGAAAAGGTATCTGGTTAAATGTTGTTCTATTAGATTATTTTCTAAAGAATAAAACAATCTATGACTGAATATTTGTATAAGCTTTTAAAGAGCAATAATTTTTTAAATATCTTTTCCATGCACCTTGTTATAAACCTTGGTCTTGAAAACACTTAAGCACTGAGAAACTTCACAGCACTAGCAGTGCACTTCCAGGGTTACTCATACATCTTATTTTATCTCATTTTTCTAGTATTATCCATTATTTTAATTTTATTACATTTTCTCTCTGCAGACATCCTGAACTTGATACAAGCCACCATCCCAGACAACCAGGTAAGCCTCCAGATCCAGGACCACCAGGTTTAAGTAAAAGCAGAACAGTAGATGTGCTGAAGACAGAACAACGAGCACCTGGACGGAGCCCTTCTTCTCTTAGTCTACGGGAATCAAAGTCCAGGACTGATTTTAAGGAAGATCAGAAGCCAAGTATGATGCCCAGTTTTCTCTCGGAAGCCAATCCATTGAGTGCAGTCACTTCAGTTGTGAACAAATTCAATCCTTTTGATTTGATATCAGATTCAGATACAACCCATGAAGAAGCCAGTAGGAAACAAAAAGTTACCCCAAAAGAGCAAGGGAAACCTGAGGAGCAGAGGAGTCCTGCAAAACATCCAACTCAGCCACAGTCTCCGAAGCCAGCTGTTCAACAACAAGGACAACAAAGACCTACCCTCCAACAAACGGAGTCTTCCAAGCCAGTGCCTCAGCAGCAGCAGAAGCCTGGGGAACCAAAGCAAGTTCAGAAACCAGGCCATGGCCAACCAGCAGATGCTAAGCAAGAGCAAGTGAAACAACCACCCCAGCCGCGAGGACCACAAAAATCTCAGCCACAACAATCAGAACCAGCGAAACCTGTTCAGCAACAAACTTCTGCAAAACCTTCATCAGGCCAAACAAAACCATCCCCACAGCAACCAGACAGTGCTAAAATGACATCCCAAGCCCCACCTCCTACAAAACCATCATCACAGCAGCCAGGACCTGCGAAACAACCATCGCCGCTGCCTGCACGGCAAGGAGGTCCTGTAAAGCCATCTTCGCAGCAGGCAGGGCCTCCAAAACAGCCTTCTCAGCAACCTGGACCTGAAAAGCCATCTGCTCAGCAAACGGGACCTACAAAACAGCCACCACAGCCTGGATCTGGGAAGCCACCTCTGCAGCAAACAGGGCCTGTAAAACAAGTGCCACCCCAGGCAGGGCCTACAAAACCACCTTCTCAGGCTGCAGGGCCCACAAAGACCCCGACACAACAACCAGGACCTACAAAACCGCCTGCCCAGCAACCAGGGCCTGAAAAACCTCCGCAGCAAAAGCAAGCTGGTGCAAGCCAACCCGCTGAGTCCGCCCCAAAGAAAACCTTCTGCCCTCTTTGTACAACCACCGAGCTGCTGCTACACGCTCCTGAAAAGGCCAACTACAACACATGCACCCAGTGTCACACTGTAGTCTGCAGCCTGTGTGGATTCAATCCTAATCCTCATATCACAGAGGTGAGTAATTTTCAAACTGATGTTCACTACCAGCACAAAGAATTAAGTTTACCTTTGTTATGTTGAAACATCAGATGTGCTGCAGTACATCATCATGATAATTTAACATGTTCAGTGAAAAAATTAATGCTATTTCAGAAAACTGCTTATGAGTATAACAGGGTGAAACTGGAGAAAAAAAAAGAAGGTAATAGTTCTCTGCTCATATAGATTTAGAAATGTGTTCTCATCTCTTCATATAAAAAGAGGAGAAACTTCAATATGACTTTTGTCTTATTTTGATTGATTTTAAGCACCTGCTTTCTGTGTTTATAGTCTGACCACAATACTCATGCGCAAATATATTTATAGATAAATAATTTTTTCTGTTATAAGAACTAAGCAGAAAAAAAAAATCAGTCTTCATAGCTCCAGTGTGTGGCTTAGGAAAGGGTGTGGAGCGGATTTGCTTTACAACTGTGTCAGTGTTCGTTAGTTGAAAGCCTGAGTCATGAGTTTGACTTGGTAGTACATGGGTTATTTCGTTCTTGAGGGGTGTTAAGATCTCTGTGGACTGTTTCTAATCTTGATCACCATTCTTGCTGTAAGTCTATAACATAAAAATGTTATAAAATATAGTAGAATAGAAAGCAATATTAAGACTTCAAATGAATTTATTTGAACCTGATGTTTGTGGTAACTTGATTTATTGCTTATACATATCCTTTATTGCTCTGCGTGGGAATAAGGCTTCATGTGACTGTTTGATCTCTTCTTGCTGCTTGAACAGCTTTTTGTACATCCTGATATGCTACTTTTAAATTTTCAGTGTAGTTTGGGTTTGTTTTCAGTACCAACACTTTTGTCAATTTATAGAATTCAAGCACAGTAGACCTGGCACCAAAGACTAACTATTGATAAGTAGAAGGGACATTTGGAAAACTTTTTTTTGTCTTGCTTTTGTATTAGTTTAGCTGATCTGAGATGCCCACAGGAAGAAGTACAGACTGCTACTGTATTTTAAACCTGGTAAATGCTACCTATATATTCAAAATTGAATCAAAGAATTTCTGAAGCTGGAAAGGTCCTCTGGATATGGTGTACTCTAAGCTTCTGCTCAAAGTAGTGTCACCTTAAGCAGGTTTAGCCAGTTTTGAATATCTTTAAAGATGGGGCTTGACAGCCTTTCTGGGCAACCTGTGTACTCAGCACCACAATGATTTAAGGACATTGTGACCTGTTGGTTTTCTTTCCAGCGCACGTTTATTTGTGGGTACCTGGTAACACACAGCAGACTTTTTGCATCCAGCAATATGATCTATTGATTTGTTGTTAAAATTGCAAATTTAAGCCTGGAAGACTAATTGCAGTAAGCACTGGTAGCGCATTGCTTGGTTTAGAAGTGTAACATCTTCTTTGAGTTTAGGGACTTTGAGGATTGAGATAGCTGGCATTAAAGCCTGAGTTGGAAAAGGAGTGCAGAAACTTCAGAGCCTCTGCAACTAACCAGGTGTCTATATTTCAGGGTCTACATGAGGAAAGGTCATTCTGGACTGTTGGTGTAAAAAAAGATATATTTATATATAACAAGCAAGAAATGTGATGTATGGATACGAAAGTCAAAGAGGAAGTTTTATTACAAACCTTTGCCTTCAAATTCTGCCAATGTTTTTAGGCCAGAATTTCATACATTTATTTGTGAGTGCTGAGTTGTTCATTTCTGTAGCGTGCTCCTGGAATCTCTTGGAGCTCCAAGTTTGTCTTCCTTTAAAAGCTTCAGATTTCCCATGGAAATAGTCAACAACTAAATAGGTTTTGAGAGAGAGTTTATGTAAGAAAATTTCCAAGTATTTGGAAATTCTGTGAATAACTACTAGTTTTTGAAGTGGGTACTCTGTAAGTGTGAAATTCAGGACTTTTAGACAATAAATACAGCTGCATTTAAGACTAACTGATTGCATACATATGTAAAAGCAGATTTGAATTTCATATTGCACATTGAAATAAACACAGGATATGCATTTATTTCATGATGAAATCATTTCAGTTAATGAAGGTATTGGACATCTAATTTATTCAGCTATTAGTTCCAATCTCCTGACTCCCACTCAGGCTTTTCTCATTTGCTCAGCTTTGCACCACCAGCTGTCTTGCTGAAACTTCATTGTGGGTGTCCTGCTCCAGTCTGCCATGGAAGTACAACAAAAATCACATCTGACATTATTATTGAATGTTGGGATCAAAGTTAAGAGAACCCGCTCTGGCACATACAAAAGATTCACTTGTTTCAGCTGCCAAGGTTCCCACTTCAGTTATTATCAAATTTTCCTTATAGTTTCTGTTTCCTTTCAGTATTCAGCTTATTAACAAATGTTTCTGATTCCTCTTTTACAATACTTTATCCATTTCTTCCTGTCTATCAGGAAAATCATGGTTTGTGACTTGGCTGTCAGTTTTCTTGTTTATGGTGCAAGTTTTTTCTTTTGGCTTCTTGTAGTTTAAATTCTTCTGAAGTATTATTGACCAAAAATCTGTATCTTACCCATGCACTTACTGAATTTACTGTTGTACTGTGGCTTTCCCTGCTGTTCTTTTTGCCATGTTTCGTGATTCTGGAATCCTGCATTGTGCTTTTCCCATGTCCTTTATAACTTTATAACTGCTTATTTTGTTGCTTATGTTAAACACATTTCTGATTGAGAAGCAATAATTTCAAATTGGATGTGAGGAGTGGAATCCATTTATTTAGAAAAAAAAAAGACTTTTGTTCTCTAACATTTTCCCTTGTGCAGCTGCTTGTATTGCTTTCCTAAGATAGTCATCTTACAAGTTTCTTATAAGGTAGCTCAGTCTCCAAAACTAATCAAGTGAATAATTGTTCCGATACAGATCTTTCTATATTTCTGTGTTCTGTATTTCTAGCTGATTCTGAAAAAAATTTAAGGAGCTTTAAAAACTGGCTTAGGAAGTAGATCGCATACATTGTAAGACCATTATAAAAAGTGAAGATAAAAAAAATTAATTCATTTTATTCATTTAAACCTCTATTTAAAATGCAGTAGTACATGCACTCGGTCTGTTTTAACTCACTAGAGAGAACTCTGTAACTAAGAGCAGACAGTGATACCTGTATTGCCACAAGGTCAGACCCCTTGAACTGTTTCTCTGAACCATCTGACATTGCAGTCCTCTTGGGGAAGAAGGATAGTTGGTATCTTGCTTTTGTACAGCAGTCTGGAGAGAAAACACACTATACATAAGTGTTCAGTAACATATGTCTCTCTAATCTGTCTAGGTATTCATACTCCACTATCACCATGGCACATGACTGCCTAGCAACAGTTGCATAAAGTAATGGAAAAAATTATATAAGCAGGCTTGAGGACTGGTACTCTATTCCACTTTCCTTTCATGTACATCAGAACCTTGTAGGAAGTGTATCTTTTATTACATGGTGACTTATTTTTCTAATTTTTTTACCATTTTATTTTCCCAAACCCACTCCCATGAGCCATTAGCAACAGAAACCAGCACTTCCCAAAAAAAGATTCAGCCCTTTAGAACATTCGAATAGGAGTAGGCTTTCTGAAAATGAACAAAGACATTTTGAGGAAAAAGGCAAAAAGAACTTCTATAGCTAAATGTAAATGATCAGTGCATATGCTCAATAGCTGGAGTAAATTTTCATTCCCTGTGAACTAGTTATTGGAAGATACATGCAACACAGAGTGAGCAAGGGTTTAAAGTGTAATAAGAAAGTCATTACATTCTTTATGATGGTCGTCTGTAAAGCTGATGATCAAGTAGAGTGTTAAAGCTGTTACTGTTGGACACTTGGCTGTGTGTGGGCTCTGCTACTTGAGCCCACCTCTGATGTGTATCTGTGCATATGTGGATGTCTGTCTTCTAGGTGGTTTTTGAGGAAGGATTACTACATGAATTTTATGTACATTAGATAATTTTTCATCCATTGTTTTGGTGTTCTTTTAAGAGACCATTTAAAATTCATCTTGGAGCCAGATATAATTTTAAACATAGATACTTAATAAAAATTTTACATTCAAATAATATGAAGCTGTGTATTGATGTAGGATTTGTTTACTTGCCAAAAGTTCTTCTGGGTGGAGGTAAAGTGAATTCTAAAAAATATTTTATTGTTTCTGACTATTTTTTTCAAGCAATGTGTCTGTACCAAGGCTGAATTTCCTAATGGAAAAAAGAGGATGGATTAAAAACTCCATGAGGAGTGATAAGAAACCCCAAACAGTTGACTATCTCAAAGTGGAGTGTATGGTTTCTGATCAAATAGAACTTTTTACTGGATTGCACATTTATCTTTAAATTCAACATGAAAAATTTTTAACCCAATCTGAAATATTTCCTTTTTTCGTTGTTATTGTAAATTTTTGTGGGGGAGGGGATGTCTATTTTTTACCTTTTTTTGGTAGGGCTAGAAATTTTCCGTATCAATTGTACTACACACTATTGCCTTGTTTTTTTTTTTTTTTTTTTCCTTTCTTTCTGCGTCTGTTTTTATTTACAATAATATCACAACATTTGATTAAAAAATAGAATATTTTAGTTCAAATCTTTAAAATGATTTGCGGTATTCTTATTTTTTTATTGAAGTCCTGCAGCTCTAAATATCCTAAACATACTTGGGCATGAAGTAGGGTCGGTAACTAAACAGAATTTAAACAGTCAGAAGGGCATTAGTTTTCTTCAGTTGTTTTCATTATTATTAGGTTGTATGGGGAGAAAAATATATAATAATTTAAAATAAGGAAGATGACTATAATTACTGTGGTGAATCCAGATAAGTTTTGCTTATACTTACAATAAAATTAATAAAAATTAGTCTATTAAATCTTTGTTGATTGCATGACAGTAAAGAAAGCTTTTGATTGAAGTATTCCCTGTGGTTTGCAGTCTAGACCCTGCTGTGTTGTGTTAGTGCATAAGAACCAGAATGCAACTTGGACTGGAAATTATTTATAAACAAGAATAAAACTGCCATCACTGTGGGTAGTGACATGCAACAAAATCTTAAGTTTTTTAATATCTGGAAAAAATAGCTTTGAAACTGTACACCCTGTGTGAACTTGGAGGGGGTGATATAAGGGTTATATAAGTAAAGCAGAACAAACTAGAAAAAAAATCAAGGCCCTACATCTGATTATCAGCTGTTACAATCATCGTAAGTTGTATAGAAATGAGTTTTAAAAAACTCCAACAAAACCCAAGACTTTTTTAAATTTTTCAAAGTATTAATTTAGATACCAGCACTTAACTGTGCTGAAGTAAAGCTAGAGGAGTTCTGTAAACCTGATGGACTTTAGTCTGGGTTCGAATTGATCAGAGAGCAGATGCAAACAAGACTTGTTTAGCTGTCATTTAAAAACCATGAAAGTGTGAAATATTTGCATTGGTACAAAGAGTACTTAGGGTGTTCTAGTGTTACTAACACTGCAATTTCTATGCAAATGGGGATTATTCATGATTTTTGTGATGAAAGAAGTTAGTATAGTTCCTGTAGTTCTGCCCCTAGCCACAACTGCCACAAAGACATTTGGGAAAATTGTAAAGATCCTCAAATAGAAGGGTTATGGAAGTATAGGATACTGTTTCTCTCCGTGGAATATTCTTAAACAAACTCCCACATTGTTTCTGTCGTAGAGGAAGACTGTGTGCCTACAGTTCTGCTTTACTTTAAGGATTAGATGTAGAAATAGCAGTGATGCCCTGTGGTTTTTTTCTCTCTTTTTTTCTCTTTTACATAAGGGGCAGAACACAGAGGCAAAACCTCTCTGCATGGGGAATAGTTTCCCAATAATTTAATTGAGCAATATTCTACAATATGTTGGAGTGTTTTCTCATTAGTCCAGAAAGCTGGCCTGTCCAGTTTTTAACACAAGTAAATAATAAATTAATCTGCATAGCTAAAGATGTCAACTGCAGTCAGCCATCTGCGCCAGTATTGCTGTTGCTCAGCAACTGTAATTTACTACTATTGAGGCCATGTGATGTGGGGATGGTGTTTGCTGGGCAGTCACTGGGCGGGCAGCACGGCCCAGCCCTGCTCTCACCAGACAGATTAATCCTTTTCATGATTCGCTCAGTGCAGCACAGATGAACTTTGTTAACCTTCTCTTTGCCGCTCTCTTGATTTGCAGTAGATTTTTTGTTAATAATTCTCATGTTTCTGGTATATCAAATCTCAATGAATTTGCTGAAAGCAATGAGCATTTGTTGCATTGCTGCATGATGCAGTGCACTGAGCTGTGTTTAAAAGTCTTCTTCCTTGCTATGTGCATGAGGCAGCTTAATCATATCCTTGGCTATCAGAACTAATTTTTAGATATCCTGAGATACTGACATTCAAAAAAAAAAAGTCAAAAGGTTATGTTCACTATTTTGCTTTATGATTCTAATTATGTCAGCTATAAAATAATGGTTCCCCAAATATTCATAATTCATGTGCAAACTACAGATTTTTGTGTTGGTAATTTAAGCAGAGTAGTGGAGTGTGTTTTAAGATTGTGATAACTACATAATTCACCATAGTGTTTAGTAGCTTTAGAATAGCTAAGTAACATTTAAGTATAGTTTTTCAATATGTCTATTTAAAAAGTTTGCACCAGCATTGGTTTAGCACCAAGCTACAGAGCTTGTAATCATTGCTGTGGTTTGTGGAATGGATACCCATGGACCATGCTGACTAGAATCTAGAGTCATGTTTGTGTGCATCTTGAGTCAGTGTTCCCTGATAAACTCATCTGATAACTGAAAGGAAGGTAAATATGTATTTTGTAGTGATGATCTGTTTGCCTGAAATGAGGATCAGTTGCATACTGTGCGCAATAGTTAAATGTTTGGTTCAGTGTAATTACTTTGAACAGCTGAGATCTTACTCATGGAGGATGGTGCAGAAGAAAAAACTTTGTCTCCAGTACTGCACAGACTTCTTTAGAAGACATTTTCACTTGCATGTTGATGTACTAATTTAATTTGGTTTGTGATAGTTGTTCTTTTTTGTTCATAACAGATTTTCTGTTTTGGTTTCTTGTCTCACACTGCATGAAGCTGCATAAAATCATGTGCTTGAGCACTTTATTTTTCATGTTTCTCTCATCATCTTGGCAAAAATGTCTGCTAGGAGCCAAATCTGGATTTGTCACTGCTCTTTGAAATTATCAAGGACCAAATAAGTTGCTGTGTTTTCAGACTATAAACTGATTTTGTCTATAAAGCTTTGGACCTGAGCCATATCAGCAAAGTCCACTTACATATCTGTGGTAGTGCAAAGGCTTTCTGTATCTTTACATTTCTGTGGTAATGTAAAGGGATGTTAATATTTTATGTATGTCTTAAAGTTCCTTTTTATAGCATCAAATGACTGGTCTAAATGAGAATGAGACCTATTCCCTTAGAGCGCAGCTCTACTCTGCAAAGGAACTGTTAAAATGGCTTCTGGAAGCCACATTCATATGGTTTGCCTGTAATTTTTATACAAAATATGTTCAATCTGCAAGTCAAAATTTATGTCTCATATACATCTGGAATCATAGAATCAAGATAGATTCTCTTCCTCCCCTACATCATCTGCAGGGATAGAAATTAAGCATCCCAGGCAATGCACTTGCTGACAGCTTTCCTATTGCTTTTGATGGGTTTGTGTCATTAGAACAAATCTGAACCCTTTTTGAAGAAAGGAATAGACACTGGATTACCTTCAATTGTGTTGGCTTTGTTTGGGATAGAGAGCAGGACTGAACTGGAGTTCATACTTGTTATGGGTGTCAACTGTTAGCTTGACTTTCTTTATGCATTCATGATCTATGTAGTGTTATAATTTTCTTCAAAGTAATTCTCCATGGATGTTGTTAGTAAAATACTGAATAAATTCATTTGTTGCTTCAGACTAGAAGAGTTGATGCTATGGTTGATGAATACATAACATGCATTTTAATTACTTTTTTGTTGTTCTGAGGGCCTATAGTTTCTACAACAGTTAGAAAACAGAGCAGCAATTTTCTTTGTTCGGGAGTTGAAATCTGAACAAAAATGCTGCATGAAATCTGTTGAATTTACAGTCCTAGTTATGGCCCTTAGTGGCATGGGTCTCAGAATGAAGAAAATCACTTACAAATTTCTTTTAGAAATAAGACCCAGCTCCCACCGCTATATACTGGTGTAAAAACAGACAGCTTGGGTTTCTCAGCATCAAAGAGGAATCTCCTTCACAGACAGGATGCTAAAGCTCACAAGTTCCTCTGGAAACTTTTGCTCTTTAATCCTACATAAAGATATTAGAAATGTGCAGAAAGAAACTAGGAAGTCACAGAACTGCTGCCCAAGAACACCTTTAAAGATGGAGAAAAAATTGTATTTTTGGTATCTACAGCAGCAGTAAGTTTTACTTCATCTGTAATAATGTGTAAGAGCATCTGTATTAAATGGAAGCTTGCTCTTGTTAAAATTTATGGAAAATCTCTGTAATTCCAGTAGAACAAGCAGGCAAGTGTTTGATAGAAAACTATATCACATAGCACATTTCATTTTGAACTCCTGCTGTTCCAATCACAGGACTATAGTTTATGCAGTTTTGTATTTGTTTGAAGATGTGTGTAACCTATAATGACTTGAGGGTTTTGGCACTTAATTCCTCCCACTAAAATGCATGGGAGGAATTTTATGTTTAAACCAGAAAGATTTAAAAAATAATACAGTGAAGTGAAACTTCCTACATTTTCCATTTTGAAGTTCAGCTGTAGGAGTAGCAAACTGAGTTTTAGTTTTGGAGGCTTCAGTTTCATACCAAGAATGCACAATTATGTGTACATGTATATAATTTTTTTTTAATAAGGAAAAAATAGTGGTTGAGGGTTAAGGATTTGTCTTCAGCACAAAGTTGTTTTGAGATCTGTAGCGTAGAAGTAATGTTTGTTTGGACTCCAAGTAGGTAGCAGAATCAGACTGGACCAGCTGCAGGTTGAAGACAAACCTAAATGCTTATAAATGCAGTTGGAATCTGGACGACTTAAATGTAAGAATTATTCAAACTATTCATTTTGTAGCCGCACCAGCCCTACAGCTACTTCATTTGAGGCTTTAAAGGTGTTGTAGTGACTTTAATTTAGATTTTCTGGAAGCGGAACGAGAGCAGGTAGGCACTTTTTATTGCCATGGTGTCAAAAAGAAGCAGAAGCAGTGAATCCCTATGGAAAGTGCATTTTTCAAAATCTGTAAAAATTCTGTGCATAGAGGAAAAAGCCATTCCTTGCTTAGGTCCATTATAAAGCTCCTCACAGGATCTTGTCTTTCTCCACTCTAGAGTGGAGCCTACCTCCCTAACATGAGAAATCTTAGTTACTTTGCCAAGCCAGACAACTGTGACAGCCTGGTTTTGATTACACTTAAACCCTAGAAAACCCTTAAGGATTCATCCAGAAATTGTATTATTATGTATCTAATTAAATTATATTACTAGTATCTAAAATCAGGTAAGGGAAGTGATCGCTAATCAAACAAAATGGGAGTTAAGCTAAATGTAATCCTTGCTCAAGTCCTCTGTACAGGTCTGAACTTTATTCCTTTCATAATTCAAAGCAGAGCTTAAACATGTGTTTCAGGTTTTTTTCAGTTGTTTTCACTTTTTAACAGTCATTTGCTATATGGTTTGCAAGTAGATCAGAGAATTGTTTAAACAATCTAAAAAAACTGCACTGAAAATGGAAGATAAGAACAGCCTTATTATGAACAGTAACTTTACAGCTGAGGTCAAAATTTGGCATTGCTTTGTGAAACTCTTAGTAATAGTGAATTTATATACCAGAGTGTGTGTCTATACCATCTTTATCAGAATAATTGAAATAACTGTGTTTTAGGGAGCTGCATCCAACTCTTAATTTTTGCTGCTGCAAAAATCCAAGGCTGGCAAGGCACACCAAAGTAATGAATTCATTGCCTCAGTCCATGACATCAGAGCTCTTTCCTTCCAGTGAGCTCCGATATTACGCAGACAAAATCTTCCTTTGCATGTAGTGCCTCTAGATTTGTTCCATGGTGTGTAGTAGAGATTTAATAGCATCACAGAATCATTTATGTTGTAAAAGATCTCTAAGATCATTGAGACTTGAGTGAGAAAAACCATGCAGGAATCTTCACCCTTAAGGGAAAAGAGACTTATGTTGTGTGTTCTCCTGCTTGCGGTTCCCTCTGTTGCAGTGGTGCCTGCAAATGCTGTAGCTGGTACCCTGCATTTCACACACAGACTAAAGAATAGGAGAACAGGTGACCTGCTTAAATATCTGCTTGCAGGTGCAGGCCCGTGGGACTCTGTACCATATTGAATGGCATTTTTGCTACCTATAATGTTTCTGCTGGTGATGGAAAGTGTGGAAAGTAGCACGTGACCACATGTTTTAGGCAATTTGATCCTTTCTCAGATGGTGAAGCTGGGCTTTTCTGTCTTATCAGAAATATGGTTTCTCTCTCATGTAATACTGCTTGGGAATGATAAAAGTTTTGGAGTTGTGAGGTACTGTAATTGATGAGAAGCATGGGTAAATACATTATTTGCCTTATTCCTTCTCCTCTGTATGAAAAGAAGGGCCTGTTTTATAAAGAGGTACAGTAATTACCCTAGAAATGTCAAATAACAAAGGAGTTTTGAGAAACCTAATTATGGCCCTTGAAATACCATCAGGGCTCAGGCGAAGCTCCTCACTGATTTTGGATGAAGACTTGCCATCTGAAATTGGTGGTAAAGCATAAGTCTGTGTTATTATAAACATAAATGTAAATATAATGCCAGTTTACACACCTCTGTGCCTAATTCATTGGATACATATGTACTGCCAATACCTGTGCTCTGTAATTTAAACCATTACCAAAAGCATAAGCTGTGTGAAAAGCTTGATAGATGTATGCTTAAAGATAATTATGCATTTACTGTGTTTTAATTCTGATTATTGTTTTCTGTCAGCAGACTTGATGTGTAAAACTATTTTAGCAGTATTTGTCATTATTCTGGCAAATCATTGCTGTAAATGAATCACTGCTGGGTCCCATGAAATTCCAATGCATTTTTTCATTCTGCTGGGTTTTTATCCTCCAATATTCAGCTGTGTGTAAACTGAATGTAAAACCATTAGAATCATGGGTTCAGTGGTAGCTTGACTCACAGCAATGTGGAGAAGAATGAAAATAATCAGCTGTGCATGTTAATTGCAAGACATTATTTCTCCCTTTTTACAGAGAAATTTAAAATATTGCAGCAAGTCCTACATTAGAATAACTTACTATTATGTTTATTTTATTAACTTTGTCTTATCTTAATTATAATGTCTTTATTTTTTTCAGATCAGTGAATGGCTCTGTTTAAACTGCCAGATGCAAAGAGCATTAGGAGGTGACCTAGCACCAGGTCATGGTCCTGGGCCACAGCCACCTGCACCCAAACAGAAGACACCCATTCCACCTTCAACAGCTAAACCATCTCCCCAGCCACAGCCTGTTCAAAAGAAAGATGTTACTCCAAAACCTGATCCTTCACAGATGGCAGATCCGAAAAAACCTCCGCCACAAAAAAAGCAAACGCCCTTGCCTGGGTCTCCCCCTGTAAAATCAAAACAACCCGGTGCAGAGCCTACTGAGATCTCCCAACAAACAGATGCCGCTCCAAAATCTGATCAGGTCAAGCCAACACAGGCTGAAGATAAGCAAAAACAGCCCAGTGTACAGAAGCCTATGGCAGACACTGTATCTACCTCTGCAGCACCAGAGCAGAAACAGGATTTGGCAGGTCCCAGACCACCAACTCAGCAGAAAGTGACAGACTCCCCAAAGCCTGAGCTTGCAAAGCCATCACAGGACACACATGCAGCTGGGGATAAACCAGATTCCAAACCTGTTCCACAAGTGTCCCGACAGAAGTCAGATCCCAAGCTTGCATCTCAGCCTGGGGCTAGACCAGATGCTAAAGCTCAAAAGCCGGTTGAGCCAACACAAACAAAAGATGATCCTAAGAAGTTACCAACAAAACCAGCCCCAAAGCCTGATACAAAACCAGCTCCCAAGGGTCCACAAGCAGGGGCAGCACCCAAGGCAGGGCCAGCACAGCTGGCACCTCAGCCCCAGCCACCTCAAAAAACTCCGGAGCAATCGAGACGTTTCAGCCTTAACCTGGGAGGCATCACTGATGCCCCTAAGCCTCAGCCTACAACGCCACAAGAAACAGTTACCGGGAAACTTTTTGGATTTGGAGCTTCATTCTTCAGCCAGGCCTCAAATTTAATTTCCACAGCAGGTCAACCAGGGTCTCAGACATCAGGCCCCCCTCCTCCTGGTCCTGCAGCGAAGCAGCCCCAGCCTCCACCACAGCCTCCTGCCCCTCAAGCAGCCCCCAAAGAGGCTGGTCAGGCTCAGCCTCCTCGAAAAGCTGTTCCTGTAAAGAAAGAAGCCAAGCCTCTTACAACTGAAAAATCAGAGCCATCAAAAGTGGATAGCGTTTTAACTAAAGGATCTGATTTAGAAAAGAAACCTGGTTTGGCTAAAGATAGCAAGCCTCAGGCTGCTGAAGCTAAAAAACCTGATGGGCTGTTGGAACCAGAGAAGGCCAGCCAGCCTGAAATGTCTTGTCCCCTTTGTAAAACTGGACTAAATATTGGTTCTAAGGATCCCCCCAACTTTAATACCTGTACTGAGTGCAAGAAAGTTGTGTGCAATCTCTGTGGATTTAACCCAACGCCGCATATAGCTGAGGTAAGGCGACGGAGTCTGTATTTACCCTGTATTCCTACCTACAGGCTCCCTGTGCTGTGGAGACATAAATAGCTGGGTTTTAGCTATTGAATCATAAAAAATTTTCTTGAGGTCTTTTAAAATTATCTGTGTTGTATGCAGCTTAGTCACTTGTCAGACAGTACTTCTGATGAATTTTTGGCATATTAAGGAGGTCTGGTGTAGGTAGTTTCTAGGACTTTGAGACATAAGCAGATATGGTTACGAACTCCTATGAAATTGGTGCTACTATGACACAGCAAACTACTGTACTTTCAGTCTGTTATAAGCTGCTTTTTCATATGCTTCTGCATTGTCTGCCAACGTGTGCTTCTTTAATCAGTGCCTCTGATTCAAAAAACTATTGAATGAAGGAATGTATTAATGCTTAGTTATTGCCCTTCCCTCCTGTTTAATATATCCCTAAATTTATTCCATTAATCTCATTCTGGCTCTGGAGTCTTTGCATATGCTGATGTGCTCATTAGGAAGGTTGAAGTTTGAGTGATACCTGTGTGGTGAAAGATGTAATTTTTTGGCAAGAACAATGCAAGGCTCACAGAGTTACTTCATTCATTAGACTGTCACTTTGAAAGTGCTTTTTCTGTGATTGCCTGAGACAGCTACTTATATTTAAAAGAATTACACAACTTATTTTCAGCAGTTTCCTCACATTGCATGTTTTTATCCACTTCCTTTCTCCATGTAATTTTTTTTGACGAGGGGATTGGAAACTTTATACTATCTTAATGGAAAGGTGGAGACACATCTTACTTGCCCTATGAATTTGGCAGGTTTAATTGAACAGAAGCAGACCACCTAAAAATACTTGTGAGCAGTTGAAATGTTTAAGTTGGTCTGTGCAGCACATGAAGACTGTGGCTGTCAGTGTTCTGCCTTTGAAATCTGAATGAATAAATGACAAATGAGTGCCAGGGTTAAAGGATATCACATCTCTTCCTTAAGGTGAGAATAAATGTAGGAAGAAATAGCAAATTGCAGGAAAAATATTGCTTATGTTGTTTGCATATGTCTTTTGCTGTGGATTATTTTCTGGAATATACTATCATTTGAGAGGTCTTTGTCCTACTATAATAAGCAGATTTTATCCAACACATGAATGTGTTGTCTAATGTGTTTGGTCATTTAGGTCAGAAAGAAAGGTCTGAAAATGCAGGAAGATTGATCAGTGATTGAAAACTTGAATTAAATTGATTTTTAGCATTGTTTATGCACCGAATACCATCAAACACACACAATGCTTCATCATTGTCCAACTGTGTGTATGCACACACACACTTATATGGGTTTAAATGTGAAAAATGCATATGAGTTATTCCAGAGGCACTCTAGTATGCGTACACAGAGTACCATGGAAACAAGATGTGTCAGTTCTGGTGAAACACTGCTCAAATGACAACTACGCAAGTCCCGGTGCATGACTTGCCTTCTTCAGAGTTGTGATGGTGTGGGCCTGCCTTGTGGTGTGCAGACGTTTCCTGGAATTCTTCTAGTTAAGATGAGAAGTCTGGTACTCAGTTTCTGTTTTTCCATCACTGTTTTTGTTAGAAGATTCTCTTTTTCTGTTCTTTAGAATATGCAGAGCTTGAAATATGACTGATTTTCTTTAGTCTGACTTCCTCATGCCTTTCTTTGTTTCTCTTTTGGTTCCTGCTTGCATTTTCTTCTGCTTTGTACTACACATTTCCACCTCTGTTCACATTTTCTGCCTTGCCTTCTTTTTTCCAATCAGTTTTGCCAAAAAGTGGCAACTTACTTTCCGTTCACAATAGGAGGTGGTTTGGTTGGCTGAAGGCATCCTGACTTTTCATAAAGATTGGACAGACAACAGGGAGCTTATCCTTTCATCTCCCAAATGATCTGTGTAAATAATGTATTTATGCTCAGATAGCAATTCTTTCCCTGGATAGACAGTGTATAGTATATTCCTTTTACATGACAGAAACATGATGGTGAGCAAATAGTTTATGCTCACTTGCATACTCTTTTCGTCCACCAAATTCTTCTAATGTGTTCAGTACCATCTTGGAGGTTTTATTTACTTATCTCTTTCTTTGGGAATTAGGAAGGAGAAATAGAAATGCTTTTAAAATTGGTCTTTCTGGTGGTTTTCTACCTAATTCTTTTATTTCTGTACTGTGTATTCAGATAAAAAATATGATTCCAGAAGCTACATGCCTTCTTGGCCCCGGAAGTGATTTTGGATGAACAAACATAATGCATCTTAAACAAAACCTTAGTTTTTCTTTGGGCCTGAAGCTGTATCACAGTTATTCTGATAGTTGCTTATGTGTTGTCTACATGTTGTTTCCTCAGTAATGGCTGAAAATTAGTGGAGTTTTATTGGCTGAGTGATGGCTGAACCCTTGTTGCCAACAAAGTTTGCATTAGGCTACATGATAAGGATCAGTCCAATGGAACAGGGAAACCAATGTTTCACTCTCAAATGCAGAGGAGCATCTAAACCCCATGAGCACTTCTACCTTAAGATCTCTCAGCAGGGAATTTTTCCAGCCAACGTGCTGCTGTACTGCAGACATGGCTGAGAGTACTTTTAAGGGAAAAAAGTGCTTTCTTACGGTGGCAGTTGTTTGTTCTTGCCTGTATGTGACAGAAATAACTTTCAAAAGTCTTCAAGCTGCTGCAAACAGTCAGTCCTCTAATAACCCCTATACTGCAGAAAATAGAACTAGACTCTTACCTAGTCAAAATCAACAATATGCTATTTACCTCAGTGAAATTGTTTTGATTTGTGTAAGCAGAGAATTAGGCTAGAATTCTTTTTCTTAAAATGAGCTGATTGTTCTTTTTCTCCCTGATTTGTTGATACAACAGTCAAACAGTTATTTACTTAAATGGTAATTTATCCACGATGCAAACAGCCACAAATGATTAAATAAATGACACTTGATAGATTTCAGAGACCCACAGGGCCATGGGAGCCCTAGTGCATTAGCAGACTCCTTATTCTGCCATTTGCTCAATGGGGAGGAGAACTGTTTATCAGCTCTGTAATTAGCTTTCCAGCTCAGGTAGTTGGAAGGAGCTCTATTTTTAGTAACAAAGCACAAGATCACAACTGCTGAAGCCAGAAATGAAATGTGTGGCAGCGACCATTTCGTGCATTTAAAACTCAGTGAACTGTTCAGAATATTGAGCAAGAGCAGAGATGGTTGTCTATAATGTAATTAAGTACGTTGAGGTCAGGAATATAGAACCTGTGATAAATTAATGCAGTAATAAAACATTTTTAAAAATGAAGATGATTTAAAAGCAAAACCAAGGAAAAATAAAATAATCCAGATTTTTAGATTCTATATGGGCAATAAGAAGGATAACATCTTTATGATAGAGTCATGTTATGATCAGAGACAGCTGAAAGTGTGAAGTGTGTATATGTGACCATGCTAATGAATTTAATCTAATAGAACTGCCAGGAGAACAACAGAAGCACTTTTTAGTCTACTGATAGCTATAAAATTACCTGGAAAGGTATTAGAAAGTAAAGAATGTTCCACGTGTGAAATAAATTACTGGGGCTAGAGAAAGGAGAGAATTGTTTTGAATGATGGAGAAGGACAGGGAGGACTGGGGAAGGACAGAAGACACATCATATCTCTGACTTGCTGAGGAGTTTTTGTTTGAACAAGATGTAATCTATTAGAGATGTGATAAGAATAGATAATATAAACAATTTTAGAGTGATGTTTCGTAATGTGTTTATTACAGCACATATAGTCTGTATGAAGTTGTTTTACATTGGTGGATATGATGCTGATGGCAGGAATCTATTATAAAGATTGATGGTTGCTGTCCCAAGTATATTCTTATATATCTTTTTTTTCATATAAATAGGTGTATAACTTGGTAAAAGAATTTACATGTTTTTCTGATAACTCATTTTCCCACTCCTACTTATTAGACCTAACTAAATAAATATTTTTTTCTTGTCCCCACATACTGTCATCAGAAGGCAAAGCAAAACTATAAATGATTTTATTTTTTTTTAAGTAATCACAGTGCTATCATTAAACTCCATAGTATAACCAGGTGAAAAATTGGTACCTTCCTCTCTAGTAGGAACTTCTAGAAGTAGCAGTAAATTGCATTTTGGAACTGATATAAGCCTCTCTGGAGATGAAGGGAGAGATTTTGTGGTGGCAAAGTGTCATATATCTGGATACATCTTGACTTCTTCTACCTCCTCCCAAAATCCTGCAGAAGAAAGGGTAGTGAGTGCACAGGTGAGTGAACCCCCAGTGTAAATAATTCTGCTAGTTTCTGTTTTTCCAAGACTTCACTGATACATGAAATGGAGTGAGGCCCTGAGGAAGTGTGACCTGATATTCAAGCTTCAAAAGTAGGCTTTAAAAAATAATTTTAAAAAAACCCCAAACCTATGTGAATCAAACCCTGCTGTTAAATGCCCAAATGTGCTTTGGACTTCTTAAAACAAGTGTGAAGCAACATTATAAAGAATAATCCATCTATTATTCTAATGAAAATCCCTAAAATAGTGTACTGCATCATCTCTGAGGTGACACCCATTGCCTATCTACAGCTCTGTACTATCATGTATTTCCTACTTGAAAAAGCTCAGACCACTCTGCAAACTGGCAGGTTTACCTCGTATGAGAAATTCCTATCTTCTCTCTTATGTTTGGTGATGAGTTGTTTTGGAAACAGATGGTGTCTGGGAAACACAGTGAAGAACAATTTGCATTAAAGATACAAAGAGAAAAGCAACCACTCCTTTCAGTTGCATAATTTATCTTCTCTGTTTCTTCCCTCTCCCTTTAAAGATCCTTTTAAAATTTTGATTGTAAGAAAGTGAATGCTATTACTGTTTAATAAAGTAACTAAATAATACAGAACATAATAGCTAACACAGTGTATTCCCTAACATTTATGGAAATTTTATCCGTTAAATTATAATTCTTTATAATTGAGAAAGTATTAAAACTACTGCTAACTATTATTTTGAAACATAAAATCTGGCATTGAAAAACAGAGTGCATGTTAGGTGATAAAAACCCCACTATATTTCTTGACAGTCAGAATGAAATTAATTTCACTCCAAATTAGGTATCCTACTTTTCTGTATAAATTATTCAATATACATGATAGGAAAAAAAGCCATTAATGTGGAAATATATTTCAAAGCAGAATGACTCACCTCTTCCATTTTTCCTATAATGTGCATATATTGTGTATATACAGAATAGAAGGGCTAATATGGAATGACTCTTTGATGGGTGATTTTGTCAAAATTGAATGCAGATAAATATTTTTTAAAAATTTAATGCCTGAATTCACTTTTTAAATAAGTTTGAAGGGCTTAGGCCTCGTCAACAGAGTTAGATTTCTGGTATTCACATTTTAATACAGAGGTATTGAAATGCTTAAAGACAGACAGGTACTTGTAAGGATGTTAGGAGCTCGTGTCCTTCTCTGATGCCTCAGCTAAACCTGTTCCAAAAAGCCCAGCTTTGATCTGGTGATTTTACAGAGGCCTGACCTTCTGTCTTTTAGACATGTCTTGAGCTGTTCCTTTTGGGCAGTGTCTAGCTTCTCTTTGAACCCCTTTGGAGTCCAGACATGGAAACCTCTTGTGGGGTCTGATTTTGGTGTGTCTTTGAGAACAGTTCAACCACAGGCAGTACTGCTTGGCATTAAGCATACCAGCTACAGTTACTTTAATAAATAATAATAATAATAATAATAATAATAATAATAATAATAATAATAATAATAATAAAGCCTTCTCATGGTCAAGTGTGATGTGGCGGTGGTTTGCCAAGTTTATTTCTTCTTCAATGGCATTTTGTGCAAAATACAGATCTGCAGACAGACATGTGACTTCAGGACTCTCATCATCAGCTCACTCCTGTTGCTGCCATGGTACAGCCAAGCTTCTTCTCTCTCAATTTCCTCCAAGACCCCACAAATCTGCACTAAAGTTTCAACAGTGTGAACCACTGCATCCAGATAACCTATTCAGTAGATGTCCTGTGATGGTTTTGTTTGAATTCCCCATCACTGTAGAGGGAAATGAAAGCATCCTTACCTTCTCACAACTTTCTCTGAACAGGTGTCTTGCAGTTCAGTAGGGCTGCTTGGTCCAGAGAAAATTATGCACTAGTGCAGTTTCATTTTTTGGCAGCCAGGTTTTGATGGTTATTTGTGAACATGATCTTGGGACAATATTTGAAAGCAAGGCATCTTAGATCTCCACTGTTATTAGTCAAGGCATTAGTTACAAGATAGCATTCTTGTTAATTTTCCTTTTCAGTATTTATGACCATAAAATTAAGTTTTGTTTTTTCCCCCTGAAATTAAATTCAAAGAGTGAAGATTGGTCCCATTGCTCAAAGTAATAGTGTGACCTTTGGAAGGACTATTACCATGATTAATTGCCTGCTATTTGTTTTCTTTATTCTAGTCTCTAAAAGTTTCCAAATTACCTCTCTGAACAAAGAACTCCATTGAAACCAACAAAGAGATATAGACATAAAGCCATGTAAGGGCAGATGGCTTTTACTAATGTTGGTAATTGCCACTGGTGGTGTGAAATCCAAAGGGATGTCTACAGCAGCACTGCTGCTGGCATACACAGCTCCTGTCTATCTGGCTATTTTTCATCCACTCAGAATTCCTTTGCAATGAATTCTTTACTTACATACATTTGTTCCATCTTAGATGCCTTTGCATTTTTGAAAGATAAAATGCTTAGGTGAGCGATTAATGCAGAGCTTTCAGTGTTGATTTTTGTGTGTGGTTTATTTTTCTCCTGTGCAGATAGTTTATAGACTAGTGTATTAGAGACAGTCAAGCTGGAGTCACAAATCTAAAACAGATTATCAGGAAAATTACTGACCTGGCCTTGAGCCAGGTGATTTTCTTCTCTGTTACTTCATTAGAAATTTGGTTGGTTTCCCATTATTGAATGAGGAAGTAGTCTTTTGAAAGCTAAGCTGGTATTAATTGTTTGTATTGGTATTAATTGTATTAATTTCTACTCAACTTTATAATAGTAATTTAAAGATAATTTATTTATTGAGATATGTTTTTCATGTTTTTCTCTTCCATTACAGAGTAATACATTTTTTTCATGTTTTATTGAGAAAAAAAATTGCTTAATTTAGAGACTTTAAATATTGCTGTGAGTTTTAGTTAATTTCAACAAAAGACCCAGTGATCCACTTCCAGATTTTCATGAGCAAACAGACAAAATCTAATATATGTTACGTGCCTCCTTTTTTTTTTTTTTTTTTTTTTTTTTTTTTCCCGGGAAATTTTTANTTTTTTTTTTTTTTTTGTGCCCAGGTAAGATGTTACATGCTATCTGATCACATTAATGATATGTGGAGACATTTTCATAACTTATGTGACCATAAAAATATAAAGCATTTAGCTTTTTGTAAGAATCCTTACATAGTTTTGGTGTTCCAATAGATTCCCTATAGGGAGGAGCTTCAAATGAATTTTTTTTTTTTTTAATATTCCAGGAATATGAAGAGCTGATGCTCTTCCAAGGAAAAAATGCTATAATAGCATTTTGAAAAATATCTGAGGATTTTATATATCTGAAACCAGGGTGTTTTTCCCTGAATATTTGTTACTGTGATTGACAGTAGTCAGACTGATAGATCTTGTAGTATTTAATAAAATTCTGAGAAGACAGTATGCTGTCAATTTAAACATTTGCATACATTTTGTGATCCCATTTCTTGAGAACAAAGCTATTTATGTTAAATAAGTTAAGTTCCAATTCCTGCATATGTTAAAAATTTCATGTCATGTTTCTGCTGACCAAAAGCCGAATGTTGTCACACCACAACAGTGTATTAGTAAAGAAAGGTCAACATTTCATGCAAAGAAATTCTATAAATCATTGGTTTGCCACTACTGTGGGGTGATTTTAAACTTAATGGGATAGCATGAGCATGATCAAAGTCATTTTGCAACTAATTTTAGTGTGACCAGCTGCAAAAATAAACCTTCAGATGTAAAGCTAGAGATGAAATGAGCAAGAGGGGGCACTTACCTGATTTCTGTTTGTATTCTATACATTAATGTTTCTCCCAGAGTAATGGAAAGATTGTGTCATTTAAAGAGACAGTGGCCAGTAATTATTTTTAGTATTTCTGAAACGCATATAGTTCAGTGGACCGGAATGAGAACAAACCTGGCTTTAGATTTAATGTTATTTGTCTATTAAATTGATTTCTCCAGTATTACTAAGAGTAAGGATGGAGGCTGAGGGGAACCTAAGCCATTATATAGTAGTGGAAAGGCGATTAGATTCATGCCAGTAAGCTGCTGGAGATGCTGTCTAGCAGCATTTGAAACAGGAGGTCACAGACTTGTGTTGAAGAGGGGGATTAGCTGCTGCTGAACCATTCTGGCTGAATTTTGCACAAAATGCTTCCGAGTTGGGAGGGAAAGGGGGAAAATATGTATTTTTGCATCACTAGAAAAAAAAGTGTAGGAGCCAGTAGGCTACATTGGACCAGAACACTCACTGAGAAGAATGATGAGGTGTATTAGTTTTCCATCTGTGTTTTGGAGGTTAATGAAATTACTCAGACAGTGAGGTAACTTAGGCTTCTAAGGACAAGACTTACAAGACCATCTGGAGGTCTTCTGGTTTTAGTGTTTCTAGGTTAGTAAATTTCTTTGTTGCTGTTGGGTTTTATTTTTGGTTTTCCTTTCTTTTTTTCCTTAGCAAACAGCCTTCACATTGGAAATGGTCCAGCTGTCATATGCAGAGATTAAAAATTGAACATATGAAATCTTTTCCTCATGTATACTATTTTAATGCATGTATTTACTTTTTCAGTTATTTTTTGTAGTTATCTGAATAATTCTGCTAAAGACTCCAGATGTATTTATAATATTTAAATTTTTTGGGGGGGACTTACGACCATTTTCCTGACATCCATAAGGAGTATATTGTTGTGATTTTTTGGCTTGGTTTTACAATGGCATTCTCATAATTGCACACATTTGCAAATAGAGGAGTACACTGAAGATGTTGACATAACTGATCCTAATCAGTATTTGTCAATACAAATATCTGATTTTTTTTGAAGTGTCACGTCTGTAATTGATCTTAAGTTTTGTATATTCCCTTTTATATGAGAAGAAAAATATGTATTTCTGATTGCTGCCAAACTCTTAGCTATTGTCTTCAGGATACTAGTTAATAACTATATTTTTGTACATTTAGAGCATGATATTAAATCCTTTACTGTCTGGAAAAGCTGTCAGATATGCCTATTCCTATTCCTCACCCTCCTCCAAACCAACACACCAACTCTTAAATGTCTATATACATTATTTTCCCAGAGCAATTCATGAAACATTGTACTCAGACATTGTACAGGAAAACCAACCTGGTCATATACCCAGCTTCAGATTCTTCTTGCTTTTGAAGTAGGGAAAAAACTGGAATATTTGAAATACCTGTTATTTCTTAAATGTTTTTGTATTGAAATATGCTCTAAATATTTTGTTTGCTCAGAAGTCAGTAAAGTTTCAATATATTCTACCTTCTGGCTCTTGGTTTTTGGTGTTTCATAAGAGAGTTTTCTATTTTTCTTTCAGAGTCGGAAGTGGACATTGGATTAAAGTTTCAGCACTATCTCTAAAAGTATTTGGATTTTTGTAAATTTTAATTTTAACTATAGAAAGGCAAGAACTCAGAATAAAAACAAACTCTGCTTAGATTTTTTTTTTAAAGTGCAGTATATTTTCTACTTAATGTAGCTCAAGGTTGAAGTCATGGTATGACATTTGTAAGGCTGAGAAAGTGTAGGCTTTGTACTCATTACAGAACAAGTTAAACAGGACTACCTCTTTCATGGGCTTCTGTATGTGCACCTTTGTGCTGACCTACTATGCACTTCTGTTTTTTCCTGACTCAGTCGTAGCCAAGAACATTTGTATTGTGCTGTGCAGTGAATTTTTAAAGCCATGTGCCCAGTATAGCTGGGACTCAATTACTCTGTTATCCTGGACCTCTAAAGAGGAAGAGCGCTGCCATTTTTCTTCTATATCACCTATCAACAGAAGGATCTCCTGATCAAAATATGATCTCTCATTTGATTTGGCATCCTTTTAGGTACTTTATCTATGCTGCTTCTTCTCCAGACCTGTAAGAATTGTTTTAGTGCTCTGTCACCCTTCAAATGACAAATCTGGTCAATGTTTTTTCACGAGGTGCGATGAATGCACATTGTAGCTAAAGGAACTTATGTTTGAATCAATAATGTTTTACAATTAGTTACAGATGTAATTAGAGGCTACTTGTCCCTCCCCCTCCTTTCTTCTGTATGCTATTGGTAACTGGAATCAAGAAAGGTTCAGCTTTAGTATGGTGAATCGGCGTGTTCCGGGTGTTGGTCTAAGGTATGATACACTTTCCCTGATGAGTTCCCTAAGCACATTTGAGTCTGGTCCTTGTTGTCTTTCCTGGATGAAATGAAGATATTTTTGATGCTGTAAGGATCTGTATGTCTTTAGTACCTGTAAAGGGCAAGGTGAAGCTTCCTCTACCTACAAATCAGAGTAGATTGTCCTTGCCAAATCCCTGCCCAAAACAGAGTCAATTGAAGCGAGTTTCTTGGGGCCAGTTAGGGTTTGAGTGGTTCGACTTGGAGACTCCACAACCTCTTTAGACCTCTTTAAGTATTATCTTAAATGAATATTTGTTTGAAGGAATTGAATTCAAATGACCTTAAATGAATAAATGAAATGTCTACTATTTGAATTTATGTTCATTTGAAATTTTGTCCATTCATTGGATACCACTGAAGAGAGGGGCTTTATCTTCTTTTCACTCTCCCCTCAGCTATTTGCACACCTTGAGGCAATCTTCCTGAGCCTTGTTTGCAGGCTCCTGTTTTCCAGTTCCAGCTCACTCAGCTTCTCCTTGTATCAGTGAAACTCTAGTCCCTTAATCATCTTCATGGCCCTTTACTGGACTTGCTCCAATATTTCCGTGTCTTTCTTTTACTGGGAAGCCAAGAACTGGACAAGGAACTCTCCCACCAATACTGAGTACAGGGGAATACTCACTTCCCAGGCCCTGCTAACTATGCTCCTAATGAAGACAACCCAGGATGCTGCAAGTATTCCAGCGTGGCTTTTACCCAATGCCTCCTCTTGTTTTCATGCCATGCTCAAGAGCACAGAACACACGTGTGGTGTCTTCCAGCACCATGGCAGCAGGGTGAAGTGAAGCACTTTGCTGTAAACACAACTTACAAATATTATTGCAAGTGACGGGGTCCAGAGGAAACCCTGATCAGTCCATGCTGAGGAACACTAACTTTAAACTGGCCATTAGTCGCTGTACATCAGTGAACTTCACACAGACAGTGGTTCTATAAAGTGCAGATTTTGGATTACTGTGATGTATCTACAAAATATGTCCTAGCAAATCTTCTCCATGGCAGGTGTGTATTGACTTCTCCAAGTTATATTAACAGGTTCAACAGAAAAAGGTATAGATACTGTTTTAGAGGGAAGGAATTGTTAGGACAGAATCCAAGCTAAAATTTCATAGGATGTTCCAAGAGTTGAACTTTGAACCTGATTTGTATGTCTGGAATACTTGTATTTGAATCAGTTCAGCTAAATGTCACTTTCTGCTTTCTCCTCCTCCTAAATCAATTTCCTTTCCATGCTGAAAGAGTTTTTGTTTGTATTTGAAATTGTTATTTTTTTCTATTAACTATGGGTCTCCTTTCTCTTGTCATCTTTTATATCAAAGATTTTCATTTTTTAAGTGTCTCTTTTTGCTCCAAGGCAGTGGAGGAGAAAAAAATGCAGGGTTAATGAGGTAACTTCATTATTTAATAACTGGTTTTCCAGATGCAAAACTTCTGTTGTTGCATCTTGAATCAGTATATGTATTTTGTAAAGTGTAAGGCTTTAAAAACACCCTGTAATTTACAGAACTTTGAAGCATGCTGCAATGAAAATTTGTTCAATAATGATCTATTTTCTGAACCTCTATGCATGTGAAAACAGTTAATCCCTATGTTCCAATAGGATTTATGAGGTGTTTCATGGTCTTAAATAATGTTTTGTTTGGATGTCTTGTCCATATAGAATTAATAATTCTCTACAAGCACATAATCTATATTTTTTTGATCTAAACTTGCTATTCAAAAATAAGTAGTCATTTGCCTTTTAGATACAGGGATATGACATCAGAAATGATGTGTTATCACTAGAATGAAATTCTACTAGACCAAATATTATAAATACATAATTAGTAGCAAACAATTATTGATATATCATAATTATAATGGGAATCAGGGTGAAATGTTTGGGTCTTCATCAGCATGCAGGATATAATTTTCAGAGCATGTCAAGGAAAATTTACTGTAATTTTCTTTCCGAATCTAAAGCTATTGCATTTCTTGGATGCCATTTCCTCTCAGTTTACTTTATTCCAATTGACACATTCTGTCCATATGACTTGGACTAATTCTGTGTGCCTTGCAGGGCATTATTATCCCTTTTAATTAGCTTCCTATTGCTTACATACATTGTATAAAAAGAGGCCTCATAGTCTGTGAGGAGTCATTGAAAAATGCATTGAAAAGCATTTAATTCCTTTCAGTACTAAAGTTTGTATATCTGTAGTAGAAAACAGGAGAAATCAACGTGTCCTTGCAATGGCAATTCAGTTTCCTCCGTACAAGTTCCTCTCTCTATGCATTGGAATCTTCTTTATGCAACTCCTTAATTGAAAAGGAATGCCAGTAGATTGACACTGTTTTAAGAAGGGCATACTTTGAATTTTTAAGTACAAAATATGTACTTGCTGATAAAGTAGGGTCGGGTACTAGTTGGAAACTAGTGATTCCCCTGGCACACCTCCTTAGACATTTTTGAATGTACCTTATGTGTACAGTTTCTGTTCACATAAAAATATTTATTTCTGCTGACAGGTCTCATCTGCTGTTTCCTTGGCATCATTTATTTCTCTACACTTGACTTCAAATCTGTTGTACTAAATCTGAGAAGACATACGTCTTGAATTTTGTGTTTGAAACACTAGTACTGCTACAGTATCATTCTTTTCTCTCCACCTTTTATTTTCAGTTGTTAAAAGCAGTCATTCTTATTGCCTGTTTTCCACTTGATAGTGAAGTTAAAAGTGTGAACATCATATTTAACTACCAAAAAGTAAGATCCATTTTTTAAAACATAAAGAGAAATGAAACAAGGCAAGTGGAAAGAAGATGCTGACAGAAAGATGATGATTTGCAAGTTAGTGCAATAAAAAATAATAAGTCCAGTTAACAAAAGTGTATTTCCTTGCAGTTATATTCCTTGTATCTCCTGAATGTACCAAACCAGAAGCCAGTGCTTCAGCATGGAAGAATATGGCAGGTGGAATTATTTCTATGCAAGTATTAAAAAGAAGGGCTCTACATTATCTGTGTCATGATTTGGTTTTGGGCTTCAGTCCCTATGCTGTCTATTCTTAGCATCATAAAACATAATGGAAGTATTTAGAGATTCAAATGCATAGATTCATGCTGTATATCACTTCCTTATGTATCTGCAGATGGTGTGTATATTTTTGCATATTGGATTTTATGGTGGTTAGAATACATTTGATGGGGTAAATGTAGAGGAGTGCAAAGATTCATTGCAAGTGATTCATTCAAAGACTTATATGCATCTTTTGTAAGCCATTTGGTTTCCAATGAAGACGCTGAATCATTACCTTACTTTATCACTACTTCTTTTTAACTTTGATGAAATTTTTTTTCTTGTTCAGTCAAAAAGGCTGAGAGTCTGATCTAGTAAATGCTTGGATGCTTGATGTTGAAGGGTTTATCTATACATGAGCAGCATAAAAACAAGTAAGACCTTGTAGTGCATGGAAAGAGAACACAGGAGGTCCATTTTTCTAAGGTTTTTGATTGAGACCCCAGATGAGCACTGCAATGTAATGGCAAGTGAAAGCAGTGTATTTTTGAATTATGCATGACCTGCATAATTCAAAGTTATGCAAAGTTAGTCACAGAAATGGATTTCAATGATCAGTCACAAGCTGATCAATTCAATTAATCAGGTTTTTTTCCCTCAGTTCAGTGGAGTTTAAAAGTTATGAAGTGCCCAAACTCTATTCTTGAGGACAGGCTTTCCTCACACTATCCAGTTTTTAAAACTTCTTCCCACAGGAAGCTACTAAAAGGGAAAGATGAGTCTGTGAATATTACATGGGGGGTGCTCACCAGGAGAATTGTCTTAACTTTTGCAGTGGCCTTCATTCTTCAGCACAGGTGGAAAATTTATGGAACCAACCGCCTGTAAACTAGTCAGATGTGTTTAAGCTATTATGGAGTTTGTATGAAAGGAAAAGGAAGGCGCAGCACAAGTAATTTCTTCTCCATTTGTTGTTTCATGAGAAGGATATGCCCTTTGCCCATGCTGGTGTTCCACAGCACCTACTCTTGTGACAAGCTGTCTGTCAGCATAGTCCTATCAAGCTGTCTGAAGTAATGTGGAAGGTGAGAAAACGGAAAGAGTTATGAGACAGTGATGTCTTTTAGAAGAAAGGAGTCTCAAAATTAATCAAATAGGTAACATAAATGTCATTTTCCTTGATTTATTTCTCAAGAGTTGATGGAAATGACTCTGATTTCAGAGAGCCTGGCACTGCTCAATCAGCATCACATAGCACCTGTTCAAATCAATAGAAATATGTTTCTGGTTTTAGCAGATAGTGTTGTCTGACAGGATGTGACTGAAATAAGTCAGCCTTAAGAACTAACAGAAGCAGAACTAAATACCAGTTTCAGTGCTTGCTTTCTGTCTCTGGGGATATATTTTCATAGTGGCATTTAGGATTTCAGAGCTTCATCTTCTAAACTGATTAGCTAAGTGAGAAGCTTTGGCTCTCATTAGTAGTTATTTCCAGATATGTTCAAAGATATGGCACTAGAACCCTAAACATTACTTCACCAGGCTTAGAAGGATTTTCAGGAAATTTCAGAAACTTGCAGCTCAAGCCTTAGTCTTGCAAGTAAAAAACTTTCACATGAGTAATCTGATCTACTTCAGCTTTCTGGTTATGGGTAGGGCGCTGCTGTGTCCCACTCCTTTGAAGGAGTGACTTATTCTATAGGGAGCTCAGCTTGCCTGATTGAACTTTTCAAAAAGAAAGAGAAAGCTTATTAAGCAAGTAGGTGACAAATTTAGTTCTTCCTGAGTAAAGCCCATTATGATGAATGAAATCTTTTAAGAAGGTGGCTAATGTGGTGCAATCACTTTAAGTGATGCATGCTGGTTTTTCATGGTACTGCTGTTTCTGTGTGCATAGATGTAGCAGTTTTGAAAATATGTAATTGGTTTGTGATTAGAAACTTTAGTCACATCCCCATAATTGCTAGAGTGAAATCCAGAAAATGTATCCTAGGCAGTTTTAGGTGAATGCTCAGTACTTTTAAAGTCTTTGTCTCAGGCCTTTCTAAACCTGCAATTCTTTTATTTGAGGAGAGGAGGAGTTGTTTTTTAAGACAACAGAGCATGTTTCATATAAGAAAATATATTAAAAGTGGTTTTAGTCTATGCATATTATTGCAAGGAAAAGAAAAAGATTAGAACTTGGAGGAGAAATTTGGAGGAATGGCATCTTGAAGCAATACTACACTTAAAGAGCATACTGAAGGCATAAATTTTGACATTGCACTTTGAAGAGCACCAGCGATCTGTAGATTGCTGAATCTGACTAGACCAACGAGATGGCCAAGAGTCTGAGTCAGTGCTAATATACATTTTTCATTTATGCTTCCAATTGTATTAGTGGTGATGCTACTGAATCCTTTCCTGTCAATTCTGTCACAGCCAGCATGATCAGGCTCTGTAAATAAGGGTGTTGAGGGTGACAGCAAGACCTCATAGATGAGGCGTACACTGCAACATCTGAAAAGGGCAAGCAGAACAGGGGGGACATGGGATGTTAGACAACTAACACAAACATTTAAATTGCAGACACAGAATGACTGAGGTTAGAAGGGACACCAGTAGGTTATCTAGTCCAACCTCCTGTTCAAAGTAGGGTCCACAAACCACACCAGGTTGCCCGGGACCTTGACATCTAGTTTTGAAAGCCTCCATGAACAGAGGCTGCATAACATTTGTGGACAACCTGTTCCAATCCTTCAAAGTCCTCGTGGTGAAAAAAGTTCTCCGTATACTCAATTTAAACTTATGTCAGCATTTTCTTGTCCTCTCACTGGGCATCACTTTGAAGTGCCTGGCTCCGTCCTCCCAATGGTCTCCTCGTAAATAAAGTAACCTTAGGTTTCTGTCGGTTTCCCAAAGCAGACTTCTGCATGCTGAACAAGCCTCTTTCCCTCATCTTCTCCTTACAAGGGAGTTTTTCTAGCCTCTAGCCGTCTTTGTTGCCTTTTACTGAGCTTTCTACAGTTTGCCACTCTTTTTTGGTACTGGCAGAATGATACTGGATGTAGCGTTTAGCAGTGGGCCCACGTTTTTCTTGTCCAGACTTTTTCTTGCATATTTAGCATAGAAACGATTCCTGTTGCCCTTGATGTCCCTTGCCAGTTTCAATCCTAGCTAAGCTTTGCTTTTCCTAGACAGATGGCTGTGCAGTGTTTCTAAATTCCTTCTTTGTAGCCTCTCTAATTAGAATGCTGGTTTTGGAGTAGAGGCAGGGTTCAGAGGTCCAGGAATCCTGTCTCATGTGTGTAGCTGGTTGCTCTAATGACATAATCTTATTGCAAATGCTGTATGCAGGAATATTTTGGAAGACAGCTAGCAAGCGCAAAGAAAAATAGAGATATGCCCTTTACAGTGCTCTTTGGGGTTTAATGTTTCCATATATTAATGCAAACCTTTTTTTTCCTGGTCCAGGCATAGACTGTGCCTATTACGGCAGTTTATATTTCTGATAGCCATAAGAAACCATCTCAGCTTCTCGGAGATGATAAAGCTATTGCCGCTGTGAGTCAAATTTACTTGGAAGTTAATGCAGTTGTCCATCTAAACTTTATGATAATGTCTTGTTCTTCTGCACTGAGCTACTTGGCACCATTGTATCTGTCACATTTAATAAAGATATATTCATCTTCAACTTTATTTTATGTAGGAATTGCCAGACTTAGCATAACAACACATCACATTGTATCAGTGCTATGAGATCGGGTTGGTTTACCATAGCAAAGAGTTTGTCCTTCAATATTAAAAAGTTAGTGTGAGTTATTGTGTTTATCACTACTCATAACAATACTTATTTTCCTATTATAATATATGATTAGAATTCTGACAGACGTTCCAAGGTTGCCTGACAGAGGTGTTACTACATGTTACTATTTTAAATAACTGCTTATTTGCACTTGTTCTTTCATTGTCTCTAATAGATGATGACATAGCATAGTGGGGGAAAAAATTATGTTAAACCGATGTTGTGAAAGAGACAGTTTTAATATGGTAAACACAAAATTATCATGAACAGCCAAAGAGACTCTATAGCTCATTTTTAGGAAAGGAAAAAAAAATAACAGTTCTTCTTTAAACCCTAATAGCTTGATGTTTAGTGAAGTTTTAATTGTTGTGTTAGCTGAAGAAGGAAGCATTTGTGTATTACTGGTCTGTAGGTGTAGTTTGAATAGAAGTTGTTATTTCTGTGTGGATTGAGTGTATGTTTTTATTTTGATATTTAAATCCCAGATTAGAGTCAATCTTGGGGGTTGGATTGTGTGTAACAGCCAGAAGCAGTGGCATCCATGGTCTTTTCTGTAAAAGTCTGTGACCAGTCCAGCTCCACTTGGCTGAAGCTACTGACTCAGAGTAGGAATGAAATGTTTGATTAGGCTCAAAAGCTGAGTGACTTCCCCTGCACCAGGGCACAGCCAAGAACCATAATGCTGCTTTGGTACAGCTCAGCTGGAGGAAGGGCAGGAGCTAAAGGTATATTTCCCACCGTGTCTGGTCCCAGGCTTAGATTTGCAAATTGCCTTGGCAACTGTTGACCATCCTTCATTTATAAAAGGTAAGATCACCCTGAATACATATGAGTACCAGACACTGAGAAGTTAGTCAGCAGATGTGACAAGGTAGCCCCAAATCTGTGTCCACACAGTAAGTTTTCCTGTTATGTCATCAGATAATTTTTCTTTATGCAAGAAGAGGGTTTTCATAGAAAAGGTATGTAACATTTCCATGTGAAGCTCTGAGCTGTTATAAGTCAGACAGCAGATTACAGCCCATCATTTGCTCTCCTTCACATCAGTAGAGATCTGAAGTAGCTGCACTGATACAGTAGAATTTCCCTCATATGCACCAGTTTATCTGAGAATGAAATTCAACTTTAAATCATTAAATTCAGGCAAGCAAACTTTTCCATCCAAGTGCATGTCTGCAGCCATAATAACTTATAACATTAGGTGTAGGTAGACTTGAACTGGGTATTTGGAACTCTTGATTCTAAAACTGACCATCTGTGGGCAATGTTTTGCATTTTCTCTTTCCAGTCATTGACTTGACTGTTTGGTCTGCCAGCTCTGTTTGCTTTCCATTTTGCTCAGCATAATCCTGGATGTGGTTTTTAAATGATATTGAAATATAAATGATGACAACAGCTTTTAAAATAGGAATTATTAAACTCTAGAAAATCCCCATCTGCTTGTGTATCAGTATACAGAATATTTGCTGCCCAATGCCTGGTGTTCAGTAGAGAGAACATTTTTGATTGTTTCCATACATCCTGCTCTGACCCAACTAGGAATGTAAATCATCAGAAATTGTTAGGAATCTGTCTTTGGGAGATTACTGCCTCTATTTTGTAGAGCAAAGACATCTGTAGATTTTCAGAAAGGTTCATTTTAGAATTTCATTATGTGTGTTTATCGAAAATGAATATGCGGATCAGTTTTGTTTGTTTATTCCCATTGTTGATACCATAATGCTTTTGAATAAAGAGGTGCTGTATAATAAATAGCTTGTTGGCAAAGGAAAAGTGTGATCTTATGGTCAAAAAGAGGATTTTAGATTAGTTATCATTACCATGCTGTAAACATAAATTCTAGCACACTCTCTGGGATAGGAAGTAGTGGGCATATGAATCTTAGATTAGCCAAAGTTCTGGTGTGCTGTAATGCCATAGCGATGGACTGAAAGGCCAAGAAGTGTTTGGCAATTTATTCTTGTTTTACAAAAAGCATATGTTTTTGTGACTGTTGTTCAAAAATAGGCTGAAAGGTTGGAAGGGCTCCCAAGAAGCTGTAACAATTCCTTTATATGTAAACAAAGAGAAAACCTCCAGAAACAGAGAAAAATGTATTTTCAGTGTGTTTTCATGAGGATGAGTTTAAGATCAGCTTTTGTAAGATTCTTTGAGTATCCATTGAACATAAATAGCATAGGGCTCTTGAGGTAAACAATCCTCATTGCGAACTGAACATAGTCAATTTTAGAGAATCAGAAGAGGTGCAGGACTGAGCATGCCTAGTGATTGCAACAAAGTACTGAGAATTGGTGATAATATGCTATTTATCAGTTGTATGACATGAGGAGCTACTATCAGAAATGCCATGGAAATCAAGAAAAAAATAGATGCAGTTTATTTAATAGAGGTTGTCTCAGTTTGGGTAAGACTAGGGTTCATGTTAAATGCTAAGTTTGGCTAATTGAAAAAACTGATTTCTCTTGCCTCCTACATTGTAATTGAAGATGATCTCTCAGTTTAAATCTTCTCTGACACTTGGCTGAGCAAAAAGCAGAAAAGTGCCATCACCTGTAGAGTAAGGACCGTCAGATTCATGAGCAAACCACTTTCTCTTTTACTGTTCGGAAGATTCATGTGCCACCAAATTTTGATTGGTGACACTGTTGTTTGGGTTTGATTTTTTTTTTTTCTCATTAATAATAGGCAAAGTTTTCATTTATTTCCATTCTCTTACCTACTAATCATCACATAGTCAAAGAAAAAGATTCTTATTTAAATATCTCCTGGTTAAGATTTAGTCTAGCTTCAAAGTGACCTAGGAAATGGAGAAAAAGGGGTAACTCTGAAGAACAGAACTCAAGGTTTCTGCAGCTGACCACTGACCATTTTCAACACCATGTATAGCACTCATCCTTGTACCATGTTAACTAAAACATCTTGGAAAACAGAGGGGGTTTTCATTGAATCAGCACATAAAGAATTACTTGGAAAAAACCCCAATTCTTAATATTACCTCTTCCATAGGTTGCAAAGTCTTGTCTTTGCCTCTTTTTTTCCACAAAATATGACAGGATTAGGCTGTAGAAGAAGGAAATTTGCATGCCAGGTGTTAAGGTCAAATAAAATGAATCACTTACAGAGCAGGTCTTTAGTCAGATCACTAGATCTGAATCCTTCTGTATTTTTTTAAAGTTCACCTGTAGAGTGAGATGTAAGCTTTGTGCTTGGCACTGTTTCTTCTTTTTATGTGGTTGTGGAGACATTAAAAAGGTTTCTTTCTCTAGTCTTCTGCTTTCACTTTGTATATTGTTTTTCTAATGTGGAGAAGGAAAAGGTATCTTCAGGTTTATTACTTTCTCCTTTAATTTAGCTAATGTTGAGATTACAGCTGGATGAAAGCATTTCTATGCTAATAGCTACATTTATTACATTTTTATGCATTAGCAATGGTAAATAATCGCCCCAAGACAACATCTGTTCTCATTTGTCTGGTTTCATTTATGTTAATGTATAAACTGAGCTTTTGCTAATCACTTACCTACTTTAAAACTTACTTCTGTGTGTTGTACTACTGCTTTTGGTTGCCAAATTATGTATCTAGCTAAGGATCTTTAACTTCTAGATCAGCAACAAACCTAAGTCTCGGAAGAAAGTTCTAGAAATAACTCTTCCTCTGCTCTGTCTGTGCTATGTCTGTCACTGCACTGTATTCCAGCATGGGATATATTCAGTCTGTTTTATCACATTTCTTGTGACTACTGTTACATACTGTCAGATCTTGGTTTCATGCTAGCAATTTTCCAAGTTTTTATGGATGTATTAATTTGTTGCTTCTTTTAATTAAAACCACTGGCTCTTCACAGGAATATTCTTTCATACAAGCATTTGTTTTTGCCTGTGTATGTGAATGAGGCTAAAGTGAGTATCTCAGAGCCTGGCCATGTGTCATTGTAGTTTATTCCCTGCTTGCTGCTCTGCCAATGTGTCTTAACTCTAAGAAAGTTCAGTGTGGCAGTGGATACTTTTCTCATTTCTTTCGTTTTCTGAGGAGATTCCTAAACCATATCAACTGTCTGTGCCTTTGACCATGTTCTTGCCCTTCGGACTGGAGTTTTACCTCAGATTACCAAACAGTGTTTGCAAAACATCTCTTCTTTTGTGATACTTCTGATGTGTGGTGGGATGGGACAATAACAATTTATACCTAGTTTTACCAGTGCAGTTATCAAAATGATCTCGTTTATTGCAACTGAATTGCAATAAAGTGTGATCTTTAAATTCAGCCGTCTTGTTAGCCAATGTGGCAAATGTGGCAAGTGTGGCTTTGGTCCAAGAAAAACACTATGAAATTATATCCTTGACAGATGCTTCAGCATAGTCAGAGTGACTAATCTTCATGTTAACTTAGCCTTATGCCAATACAGCTCCACTAATGATTATATAATTGTGGATATGAAGCAAGACTTACATTTAGAGAGAACTGAACTCACCTAAATGCATTTTGTATATTTTCCATGCAGCTGAAGCTCTGACAAGTGGACTACTAGCTGTATCCAGGGGTGCAGTGTGGTACATGGGAATTTGAGAGATCCTGAGGGTCTTGTCTATGTTTAGTTCCCTGTCTTCTTTCCCCTTGCTTTAATCATCTGAAACACATTGACCACAGCCTATCTTCTGTGTAAATGAAACATCTAGAAAATTATGAAGACAGCATATCTCTCAGAAAAGTAGCCTTCACATGAATTTTTCAATGTAAGCTTATTTTCGGATGTTTGATTTTTTGCTACATTCTCCCTTCAAATGTGCCAAGTGTTAATAACACCTTAAAAATAGTGTTCTATAATTTGTCCCAGTTTCTTTAAATCTATTTCTGTCTCTTTACGAACATTTTCATGTTCTTTACCCTTTTACTCGTCTTGTTTTTAAGTCTAATAACATCTCAATTCTTACTCTACCTGAACTTTTCTGTGCTCTGTTTCTGTGAATCAAATTGCATTGTTTTTCTGGGTTGCATGTAGGGAGGACTGGTTACTGCTGCTGCTGCCAGATTTTACACAGCATTTTGTACACTTGTAGCTAAGAAGTAGTATGAACTTAAATGTAATTGGTTTTGCACTATCCTATTTAGTTATTAACCTGTAGCAGATGGGTAAATTCTCCACCTGTTCTTACTGCTGTATCCAGCTGTTTCAGTGATAATTATAATTTATCAGTATGAGAATTAGTCACAGAAAACCACAAAAGTGTAAAAGCCATTTTGTTTTGGATTAAGGGAAGAGTAAAGGAAATCAAAGATGCCCTGAATTTCCACATTGGGACCTTTTCTACTTGCAGTATCTCTTCATATGGTCTGTGGTATTGAAATCAAGAGAGATTTGGCTTCTATTCCCAGTTTCTACAAGTTTCTACTGTGACAGTAGGCAGCTGAGGTAAGCCAGCATTGCTGAGAGCTCTGAGTGTCTGAACAAAGTCAGTGCTTCTTCCCTCTATTTCCCAGTTCCCTCTAGTTCCCAGTATTATTGTGGCTTCTTGCAGCTCAGTGGAAGTGATGATGTGATACCTGGTTAATCTCCATATCCCATTGCTATTTTCTCCATCTATATTTTGCACCAATATTGAGTTTTGATATTGGAAGCATCAAAGAGGTCACTCTGGGGAGAACTTTTCTTTATGTCATCCAAATGTATGAGTCTCATCTGCGGAAATAAATCTTTTATGAGCCTGTCTAGGGCTCTGGGATAGTGCCTGTTCTCTTGCCTATTATCCTTTGTCTCCAACTCAGAACACAGTAAGTGCTGTGTGTCTTTTTTCTTACTTGCTACTTACCACAGTATCTCACCATTGCTGGATTAAATACATTCTTCTATAAATCATTCAGTTTAGAAAGACCAAATAGCTGATATATTGTGTGTGGCTTTGGAAGATGTGTGAAGAACATAGGCTGGCAGTTGGAGCTTCAATTTATTATTTTTGCTGGAACTGTAGTTGCTAATGTCCATAAAATTTATCCAGATGTATTCAGTAATTCTAGGCTGCTTTCCTGATTTGTTATAAATTACCTTAATACATAACTTTAACATAATTGTGAAATAAGTAATGCATGCTTTACTGTAGGCTTGAAGGATATAGGTGTAAAAGTTCTTTGCATTATTAAATAGTAGATCGGAACCTTGTGTGGTTGAAGAAAGCTTCAGTGTTATTTTATTTCAGTTTGTCTGTTTCCCTTAGGTCAGGTTATAAAGTTTCTTGTCAGATTTGTCCTTTCATAGTAGAAAATAATCTGCCATATTTTCCTGGAGGCAAAGCGTTGCAGGAGAAACTCCCTATCTGACGTAGTAATCCCTGATTAAAAAGGTATGTCTAATAGCAACTGTCCAAAATTCAGGCATTATCTGACTCACACTGAGCCTCCCTTCACTGTGAGCACAATTGTGAATTTCTCATGGAGCTGTCAATGGCATTTAAATAACTAATGCCGCCTGGGATCGATTTTTGGGGTTGACATAGAAAAAGCTGTGCAGATACAGATTGGTTATTGCATGCTTATGTTTACATGTGCATAATGGAGGGGGACAATATTCTTCCTAAAATATTTTTAATTTGTATGCATTTATAATGACTCAAAAACCCTGTGAAAGGAACATTGATATGCTTAGTCTTCTGTTGCATACAGACTACAATATATAGTCTTTCAATTAAAAAAAGTGGTAAGACACTTGAGGCCAAATGGGTGGTAGTACTCAAATCTTTGATAAGTAAAGTTGCAAAATCCTGTTTCTAGCCTATTTTGATGACAGAAATTTTGTTTTGAACTTGAGTGTGTGCGTATTACATCTGTAACTGAGACTCTATCATTCTTGTGGAGATCCAGCAAAGCAACCTCAGTTCCTAGCAAAAGCAGTGTAGTTTGAACCACCTCTCTCTTATTTTTAGCAGCCAATCAGAGTAGGGTAATGAGAACTAAACCCAAATCTTAAAAATGCGCTTTATCCCACCGCTCCTTTCTTCCTAGGCTCAGCTTCACTCCTGAATTCTCTACATCTTTTCACTAGTGACACAGAGGGATGGAGAATGGGAGTTGTGCTCAGTTCATCATGTGTGGTCTCTGTCACTACATTCTCCTCATGGGGAGAACTTCTCTCCTATTTCCCCTGCTCCAGCATGGGGTCCCTCCCACGGGAGACAGTCCTCCCCAGACTGCTCCAACATGGGTCCCACGTACTCTCACTTCTTTCTCTGGCTGCAGAGGCTCTGGCACAGTAATTTTTTCCATTCTTAAATATGCTGTCACAGAGGCTCTACCACTGTCTCTGATAGCTTCAGCTTTGGCCATCTGGGAACTGGCTGGCATTGGTTCTATCAGACATGGGGGAAGCTTCTGGTAGCTTCTTACTCCTATAGCCCCTGCCTTCTACCAAGACCCTGCCATGCAAACCCAGTATATCCTGTTAGTGTTGCTGAGAACCTCCTTTATTTTATTTAATATCTTAACAATTCCTGACTTTAACTACAGTTTGAGAAACCTAATGATCTCCTAGAGACACTTGTCAGCTTTGGTAGGGATGATATGCAGATGGATATGCCATATACACCTTGGACTAAAAATTAATTTGTGCACCCCAGGCCTTTGGTCTGTAATTCCTTCAGCGTGTAACCAGGTCTTTCCTAATAGATGAGGAATGTGAAAGAGCCTGAAGTGTGCTGAGATGGGAGAGAGAAAATGCAAATGGTGGTTAACAGAAGCAGTAAAGTGGGAGAGCATCTGGAATAAGAAGCAGCAGAAAGGAAAAGGTGATGTGATTTCTGTGTGTACAGCAAACAAAACAGCCCTGCTCGTGCCTAATCTCTTGCCTTGGCTACTATCAGGTATTTCAGAGTGGGATCTAAGAAACTGAGATGATGGTTGCAGAATTCTCTGTCCATCAGGGACAGATGAATTTTCTTGATTGCATGTGCTAGTGAAGAGCCTGTGGTTGAGCTAGCACAATTTGTATCTCACTGTGCACATTGCTTTTATAATGAAGAGAAAAGAAACAGTAATATTTTGTGAAAATAGAAATCTTCTTTAAAGCATGATAGTGTCCTCTGCTAGTGTATTAGCTAGATTATCTTTTTGAAATTTACTGAGTACCTGGGTGAGGCTGTGTTCTGCATTTCTTGGGGTGACCCTTTATTTCTGCTATTTTGATTAAGTGTAAATTAGAGTGCATAGCACTTCTTTTTTTTTTTTTTTTCCTCCAGAATAACCTGCAGGCAGACTTGTAGTACAGGTACAAATTATTTTTGCCACGCAAAGAAAGGGAGGCCAGGGGAAGAGAAGGAGGGAAGAGCGAGAGCAGCCTTGTGCTGCATCCCTGGGGAGCTGCTCCCTGCGTTGGAGAAGGGGGATGTGGAGGGGAAGAGGGGCACCCGCAGTAGCCGTGGCTTCCCCGCGTTGTGGCCCAAGGTCACTGGCAGGGGCTCCAGAGCCATGTTGCAGCTCCTGGCAGCCTTTTGCCAAGGACAACTGTTTGTTTTGCCTGTGGAGCTGGGTCTGACTGTTCTGCTGATCATTTTGTATTGGTTGTGTACGTGGTGTTACTCAGCATCTTTTTAACCAATCCCAGCCCTATCAAAGGCTCTGTCTTTTGGAGTCTTTACAGCCACTGAAACTTACTTATTTTCAATCACCCGTTTCTGGGCTATTGTTGTCTGTTAGTTCCTTGTTTTGGAACCCAGAATGCTGACAGGAGTTTTCAGGTGCTGGGCTTCCTTGCCTTTAATATCACAAACTGTGTTATCTGCAGCTTTATAGCATCTTTGGCATCAACTTTTTGGTTTTTGTCCTTTAAGCTACACACTGGTGGAGAGAGATCAATCATTCAGATGCCCTTACTAATTTTCAGCTTTATTTTCTGTATGTTTTAAAATTAATTTGAAACCTGGTAATGTTATTTATTTTATTCTGCACCACCTTCAGGGACATTCTGGAACAGATTTAGAAATCTGTAATTTGCTTATCTTGACTTGCACCTTGCAAGCACTGCCCTTCCCCTTTTGAATAGTTTTGATATTTAAGCTCCCAAGTTTGGGTGATGCAGTTTTCATTGGACATGAAAAGAATAGATTTGTCCTTGCGTGTGCTGTGAATTTCCTTTTGCTTTGCATTCTCCGTTTTACTAAGTCCTTCTGCAATGCCTGGCAGTCTTTCCAAGATGCGATTAGAAGGGAAATAAAGTAGTGTTTGATTGGGATATTTTGCAATCTCAAATTTCATTTGAATATATATTTTGTATTTGCAAATGTGAACAAAGCAGCATGAGTGAGCACAAAAATGTACAGTTTTATATTCCTTAAAAACCGCTAGATGTTCCCCCTTTTTTTTATTTTATGTAGGTAATTAGATGGTGGATTACCAAAAAAACCATTTCTCACTGGATTATAATTATCTTCAGGACTTAAATTTTGAGTATGTGAAAGTGTAATATTTCTGACTTGACATTTAATAACATGATATAGATATTTATAAATCAGGTGGATATTAAATGATCAGCCACTGAGTGATTGATTATTGAGAAACATTATCTGCTATTGGTTATAACAGCTGAGTACAGTGATTTATACTGCACAGAGGGCTTTTTTTTTGGCAGAAAATAGCCGAGGTGCCATACTGTTATATTTTCCTTTTCTTGATTTCTTTTAATCTGAACCATACAACTGGAGATAGAAGTTTTTCTATCAAATTAATAAAATAAATGTTATGAGTTTTAATTGAAGCATTTATCAAGTAAATAATTATCAGCACTTGCATAAAAGATCAGTAAAGTGAGATGCTTGACATCAAGCTAGGATTGTAGCTGGCAGACTGAAATTTTATATGCTTGGGAATCAACAGTTCTCAAGGTACAGAAGTAATGCATATTTAATAACTTGAAACCCCAGTAATACATTATATTCAAGTTTTATTTAAATATTTTTTTATCCAAGCTGTTTTATGCCATACCTTGCTCTTTTATCATAAACATATTTCTAGAATTCTTTTGCTACAATTAATCTTTTTGTACAGTCTGTTCCCAGAAATAAGTTATACATTTGACAGAATTTGTATTTGTTGAGATGTTTTAGATTGGGATTAGGCAATAAGTAGTACTGCTTTCAAGAGAATTAAAGCATCTCAGAATGTTAATGGCATGACTTTTCTCCATAAACTTGGAGAATCTAGAATAATCTAGATAATCATATAATAGATAATATTCTATGATCCCATTATTATCATCGTTCAGTACTGATCATCAGATTCAGTCTAAATCTAATAAATTATTGAAGGAAATGTATTATATGGGTCAGTCCAGTCCTAGATAGGATGAGGGGATCTGTGTTATATATTATATAGTTGTTGCAGAGTTCTTTGGGATGAGGCAGTTGTGAGCAATTCCAGCAATGTTTCTATTGGAATTAAGATAAGTTGTCATTTTCTATTAAATATCCATACATTGCTGTAAAAGTTAATGGCAAACAACCTACTGGGTGTGCTTCTTAACTGGAATGGCAATAATGGTAATACAAGTTGAGTTAAGGAAATAGTTATGTGCTTTCTGCTCAGTTTTCACACTAAGCCTAATAGGCTACTGGTATAGTTCAGAGGCTCCCCTGAGATCATGCACTGCTTGTTGAATACGTTTCTGTCAGCATTTGAGAATCTGAAAAAAGAGAATGTTTTAATCTGTGAGTTTTTTCATTGAACAATCCCCAAAAAAAGAAAAAGAAAAAAAACCAAATCAAACTGAAAAACAACAACAAAACACCCCCCCCCAACCAAACCAATAAAAACCTGCCTTTAAAGCAGGAGTCTTGCTCTGAGTGCAGTGGCTTGGTGTCAGCTGTCTGATAGGTAATGCCTCTAACCAGGAGATACAGACCATGTTAGACAGTGCAAGGTGGGAGAGAGTCCTATGGGCTGTACAAGCTTTTGCATTCAGGAACATGCAGAGCTCAGATAGAGCTCATAGCTGGCTAGAGCTAGGCTTGACTACTTCTCCCTTTGAACACCAGATCAAAAAAGGAAAGATGATGAACTATGGTGTCATAAGTTTCACTAAAAATCACTTGAGCAAGCCTTTGACAATTTATTAAAAGAGCTAGGGAAGGAGAAAGGTTTCCTACTTTTTTCATTAGTTTATTTAATTAGTGAAAATTTGGTAAACCTATTGGTAAAACATGTGAATCAATCTATCCTATTGGTTGAGGCTCCATAGTTTTTTGCAATTGCTTTTCACAGTCTCAAACCCTCTCCCCCCACCCCTCAAACACAAAGAATGCACCCCAATCCAGAAGATTATGTGGAAGAGTAATGTGAAACAGAGTTAAGTTTCTTTCATTTTATGTTTTTTGAAGGAATACAGCTCAAAAACAGAGAAAACAAAATTGACTGAACATTTCTGTAGACACCTACCTCTTGCAGAGGAGTAACAGTTCCAGTTGTGAAAAATGGCTCTATGAATAATTTCCTTGAATGTGATAAGAGCTGCCTTATTTACAGAATGATTTTCTAGATGGCAGTTGTGAAAAAGATTGTTTTTAAGTAATCAAATAGTTTGATAAATAAATCAGTCTTGATTGAAAGAGAAAAAGAAACTTTAAATTGCATCAGGAAAATATCAAACCCCCAGATTGTTATCATTAGCATAAAATTGTTATAAATAGGTGAAATTAAATTTAATTAACAGCTCTTTAAAAAGACTTAAGAAGGTTGTAGTAGGGAATGCTGCATGTTTTGCTTGTGTCAAGTAAAGAATTCACTGAACTTCAGCATGATGTCTAAAGCTGTTGCAGTTGCACTTACGTAGTCCCTTCTTCCTTTTTTCCTTACCAGCCCCAGCTCTAGGAATATTTGTTCTGGCTCAGAAAAACTTGTTCTGTCTCTCAGGACAGTAACTGCCAGGGCTGTGATTTGGGCTCTTTAAGACTGAGAAAAGGGTAAAATAACTAGACAGAAGCTGATCAGTATCTTTTCTGCTATTCAGTGTATGAAGTACTAATGAGGTTATTTAATTCTGTATCTTACAATGAATGTGATAACACTCAAAACAGATTAGGACCCCATTCTAAGAGAAGACTCCTCAGCGATTTTAAAAAGGAAGATCAAATCAATATCTTCGTCACAATAATGTACGAACACAGTTTAGGGAGACTGTCACTCCACCCAGAAAGAGCTATAGTAACCAACGAGCAGAACTACTGCATTGCCAGGCATCCAGTAGGTATCTTTAAATACATTTCTGAAAGGATTAGTCAATTTTATTTTTAGTGGCCAGGAGGCATAGCTGTTCATTTTGACCTCATAATTCTGAGGTTAATTTGTTTTAAAGTCGAGAAAGAAAATATTCTGGAATGAAAATGTTTGAAGTTGAAATTACTTTATAAAGAAATACATGTTACTCATAACAGTATACAGGATACTGAGTATAGACTAAAGTTCCAATGTGGTAACAGAGTTTTGGCTTTTATTTATTTAATATTAGTTTTTCTTCAGTGAATAGGTGCTGAGTTGAGGTAGGCAAACATTTCACTCTAGCAGCAGACATGTTCTCCTCAACTGATGATGTCTTTTATACAGAAGATGAAAAATGTAGAAAAAATTACAATTATCAAGTAAAATTTCTTGAAATACTTGTGACAATGTGTTTGTAGTCATACATTATGTTACTGTAAGTATACTTTAGTAGATGTTTGTGCTCATTGAGGAAGATGTGATAGGAATGTATGTAGGAGAAGAAGAAAGATGGAAAAATCTATGTTAAATTTGTGAATGAAGGATAAAATTAATTGCTTAATTTTAGTTAAAATGTAACTATCATGTTAAACAAGATAACAACTAGCTTAGAGTCGTCATCTTCTATTGCGTAACGTAATGAAACTTCAGTACAAATCTGATATAAATAGCTGATAAGCCCTTCTTTAGTACAAATTAGCATATTCAAACCTGCATTTTAACAGCATACAAACACAGAAGATGTTCCATAGTAGAACAGCTATCTTAAAGTTCAGGTGTAATAGTAAAGGATCAGATTTTCAGCGGTGTAGATTATTACAGGTGGCTTTAGATTCTCTGAATAGTCTAACCTGTTCTTTGTGAAGAGGGTTTATAAGTGCCATTGTGGTGAAAATGCTGAAAAAAATAATTCAATTTTTGATCTTTTTTTCCCCAAATTTTTTATTGCTGCTGTTATTTTATTTTTGTTTTGTTTTGGGTTTTTTTCCAGAACAAGCCATTATTTTCTCTTTATGTTTGAAAAGCTACTTTTAACCAGATGGATTTTTCTTAAAAAGAATTGCAATGCAAGTATAATCTGAGAACTCCTAAAATTTATTCAGCCTGGTTACTGAAACACTGCTGTATGATTGGAGTTATTCATACAAAGGAAAGAACAAGGGACTGTTTCATGTCATTTGAGAGTTTGGGATATGAAAGACTTTTAAGTAATTTAAGTTCTTACCCAGAGAATATTGCCATTTTTGAAAGACTATTATCACATTAAATTCAATGTGACTTTGCATATTTTGGTTTTTAATTCCCCATAGGATTTATAATAGTGTGTTGTAGCCTTTATAGTAGTACATCAGATCATAACACAAATCTTTGAAGGTTTTGTTAAGACATTCTTGAAATTTTTTTTTTGGTTGTCAGTATGGTTGATGAAATATTTACTGAACTGGCAGGTAGTTACATAAAAAGTGGTAAAATCTCTTAGGGTGAACGTAACAATATATCTAATGTGACATACAGAAGAAGAAGCTGTGTTTTAACAAAAATGATGCTTCAGAGTTCAATTTAAAGTTGTTTTTTTCTTGATTTAGATTTATTGCAAGTGAAAGATTATCCCAAGCAGTCACATTCTCTCTTTTCTTTTGATGAGCAAGAAGAGGCACTGGATAAAACAAAGTTTTTGATTTAGCGATTTTTTTGATTTAGTTTGGCTTTCAAAACTGGGAAGCCACAGTTAATTTTTTAGGATCAAAAGAGAATATTTGGGACTTAGTCCCATTCCACAAGAATGCATAACATAGAAACCGTACCATAATATAACACCCAATGGATAGCTAGACTCTGCTCTGCTGCCCTTGCAGTAAATCCATGCTTGAGTTTAGCTGTTGCTAGCAGGGAGTTACTCATCCTAATTGTCCGTCATCAGAAAAGAGATCAAAGTGGCAAAACCTGCATATCTGTTGGAAAAGGGAGAAAAGCAAATAGCTTCAGGGTGTATCAACTCATTCTGAGGTTTTATGTTAACTTGCACACGGTGTAGCTCTTTTCCATTACCTGTGGATGCAATGAAGATGAAACCAATTTAGAGTTGCTTAACCATAATTACACCCACTTAGAAATCACTTCTGCTGTTGCATTTGTACCACAGTTCGAATCCATTAGTGAATGTGCTTAATAATAATTTACCAAGTGTTACTGCAAACAGAGAACTCCTGCTGAAGGAAAACAAATGACTAGGATAGAAAATTGACTGGCCTTTTTTTTTTTTTAAATAAAAAAAAAAGAAAAAGACCACAGCATAATTGACAGAACAGAGTTTGGATCTTAGCTAAACACCAACTAGCACAAGTGTCTTGCCAAATGAAGAGATACTTCAAGAAAATGTGTGCCTTGGCTTTCAACCCTTACAGCAGGCTGCTTACTCTTTTTCTGTGTATGTGTATTGTCTAAAGGCACAGAGTAAGGAAATCTGCAATTGGCAGGAAATCTTCACTGTTTTTCTTTTTTATTATGATTATTTTCCCTCCTCCTTCCCCCTCAATCTTCTCTCTTCCTGGTATAGTAAATCATGCTGGCTGGCCTGTCCTTTACAACATATGCTCAAATTTGGAGAACACCAAAGTCCAGATTATACTTTGTCTGTCTTGGGGGATTTAAAAGTTTTCCTCTCCAGAGACTACATAGACAATCAGATTCTTCTGGAGTTCCATGGTTGCTGAGTTTTCATGAATGTGAATTTGGATTTGGGCACTATAAATTGGGATGGGTGGGATTTAAACACTTAGGTGAACTTCTATGTCTAGATCAGGTGCCTAATAAAGATATTACATGACTGGCCTGCTAGTATTTTTGTTTTGAAAATGAGTGTTTCTTCAAGAAAATTGCTGCATGCTTAACAGGGCAAGAGCAAATCATTGGTTCTTTGGATCGCCTAATTATTTGCTGTCAGTGTTGAGTTATTTACAATTTCTTCATCACATTATCATGCTAAGTGTTATATAGATTAGTATATGAGTGATAGTATCTTAACATCCATATTAAGGATGAGCAGGTCGGATGTGTATAAACTGTGTTTTAACATATGTTTACACAGATAAGTTGTATTTCCGTCACTAATATTACTCTGATGTTACAATCAATACGAGAGGATGAAGAAAGGTTGTAGCACAATTTACTGTGCCACAGCTTGCTGCAGCAGCACTTAAGGAAAGGAAACACTCTCCATAGCCTGGAGGTGTGGTCTTGGGCAGGTTATTTAAGATTTAAATTTGAATGTGACATGAATCGTAGGAAAACGTGACAAGCTCGTGCACTCGTTCTTAGCTGAGTGTCAGTGGAGCCGTGTTGTGATTGGACTCTGACTCTTGAAATTGTTTTTCTCTACAAGAGATAAACTCTAGGCTATGTAACCCCATACAGTCACTCAGCTTTGTGGTTAGAGAGTTTCTGTAAGTGTGGGTTTGAATCTGCTTGTGCAGACAACAGAACTGAATCTGGGTCACCCATATCAAGTGTGCAAGTGTTTTAACCAGCAGTTATTACATAAAACTGGAGACTACTGACTTTTTTTTCCCTCTCTTGCGGTCTTATATAAGAAAGCACAAAATGCCACTGCAATTTGCACTGAGTTTTCCAACTTTTCTCTGAAAGGTGTACTGGCTCAAGCCCTTCATGGGTTTAAATGGAGGATTGACTACTTTCTGGTTCCTTACTTGGCTTCAATACAGATTAGCTTTGCAGATTCATATGCCAATACTGTTATAACCAAGACTCATGGTGCCTGGGTGTTGCTCCTAAAATGGGGGATTATGGCATGGCCTTTGGTAGCAATGTTTGCAACATGTGCTATAGGCTTTGACATATTTAGATAGCTTGATATAAAGTCACTGCTTTCCAGGCTGGCTGTTTCTAAGCTGAATATCTAAGTTTATGTAATTCTCAAATGATAGCTGTGCAGGTAGGTTTTACTGCTCTTTTGGGAAATAAGAAGTTGGGACGCAAAAGATTTAAAGTTAGGGTACAAGCTACCATATAAACAGACAAATGTAGAAAAACGGTCTTAACCTGAATTGGTGCTTTCGACCTAATTTTTGGTAATAGTTAAATTTAATCTCAATTTACTTGATGATTTCAGTTAGAGAATATCAGATCTAAAGCATTTTCTCTTCTATCAATATCTTAGACACAATTTTCTTGGAGCTGAATCCATTACATCAAAGAAGGATCTCTTCTTCCCTTGCTGTCCAAAACCTGTGCTCATCCAAGACGAAGTTTCCCTGCTGTGTTCTCATTCCTTGTCTGCCTGTGCCCAAACTGCTTGTGCATTTAAAAACAGTTAGGAAAACACTGTAGTGAGGTTCTTGTCTTGTCTGAGGAAAAACCATGAATACAAAAAATTATGTGTAGTGTACTGCTACTGTGTGTGCATGTATGTATGTGTATATATATATATATACACAAACCCATGTACGTGCACATACATGCAGTATAGACATCATATTATATAATGTATAATTTTACATAACACGTGGCAATGTGTACACAGTATGTATCCATTCAAAGTGTGTTTTGTGTGCTAGTTAAAAGAGCTAAGGAATAAATAAACATAAAATCTTCATGGAGGCAGCAAACCCATTTTCCATAATATACTGATATTTTTCCCTTTGGGAGACTGAAGGAAAAGAAAAGCTTAGACGTTAAATCATAGAAGAAAGCAGAATCAGCAACATTCTTAATAAACTGGTAGGATGCAATCCTGAAAACAGCTGCTTTGTAGTTGATTCTCAGAAATGGGAATTATGAGTGAAATTTAAGTGTAAAAGTCTAGAGAAAGGATTTGTTAAAAATTAATATTAAATGCTTTTGAAACCAATGGGGCAAGTTTTTAAGGCACATTTTTCTAACTTCCTGGAAAAAATCTTATTTCATTATACTTCAATGAAAGAAAGAACTGACCACAGTGTAAAAATTGGCGTTGTTACTCCAATTAACCTTTTCTAGTAATTCTTCAAATAAAGAAAAAAATACAGAAATTTGCATGTCTGCATTAAATTAAATAATCTATATTTAGGTTTATGTATGAAAGAGGGAGGCTGTAGATATAGCTACTAATTTTAGATATCAATTTATGTTCTTTCCAATTAATGTTGCAATAGAGTATGTGAATGTAACTTGCAGGGAGTAAATATCAAAATAAGGAACATTTGCAAATGTCACGACTGAGGTCAGAGAAGTGTTCTCTGTGTGTTTATGTCTATGTGTGTATATGCAATGTGCATATGTGTATGTGTGCAAACAATGTACGTATGTATTTGTGTGTACCCTACACGTGTATGTCTGGCAAAAACCTTCAGAAAATTCAAATTAATTATTGTATATGAGGAAATTGTGTCCACACACATGGACACAACACCAGGTTTTTCATGCTCTCATGTAGTCCAAAGGATTATTTTTTCCCATGTTTTTATCTGAATCCTGACCTTGTTCAACACTGGGAAACAACACAGGCTTTCCTCTTGACAGCAGTAAATCCGTCAAAGAAAAGAGCGTTTGGAAAGCACCCAGCATATAGAAGGTCATACAGTATAACCAGCATTTATGTTTTTGGTATTATTTCTGTCAGCAGGAGGTTAATGTATCAGAAATATCCTTATCCTCTTCTAAGAGTCATCGAAGTAATCTGTCTCCTATCCAGTGGCATTCTTAAGGAAGGCATCTCGTAGCCCTTTCGCATGCCTGTGCTGTGCTTGGATGAGCAGAGGCAGCTGGAAGTGATTAGCATAGACTGACATGTGAAATCACGTGAGAAGGGATTCATCTCGCTGAAGAAGAGGAATCAATGCTCCGTTCTGTGGGGGAAGAGGAGTTTAAGTACAAAAATGAGCAGATTTTCAAAGGGGCACGTGGGAATTGAGCTACATGATTGCACTGATCCCATTTAATATTGCAAATCACGTCCTACCCTCACTAGATTATAAACAGACTGATAATCGCAGATGATAGTTTCATAAGAGTGTAGGAACCGCCAAGCAGGAGTGAAGCTGTTGTTGCTTTATCCTAGTTGTCCGTACTAGCTCTCCCAAAACACAAAGTGATATCAGGCACAAAAAAGAGAATGTTAATAAATACGTATCAGTAAATGTTACATTGGTAAGGTGAAAGCTGACGTTTCCCAGACATGCCAGGTTTGGTGATTGCATTTTAAATGGAGATGGGTCAATTGAAAATCTTTCCCTCTCGAACAGGAAAGAATGTTTGTTTTACCATAAGCAATATCCTTTAAAAAACCCAAACATGTACTATATCTTCAATTTTTTCTCCAGCTGAACATATGCCTTTTATGTTTTGCTCTTTATCATGTGATCTTGTTACTTAAGCCTCTCTCTGTAATTTCAATATTAGTATGATTACATACAACAGTCAGGTTTGCTGGGGTACCTTGCCTAGTGTGTGTTCATCATCCTAGCATCAGTGTGATATTTGTAACTGTTAGTAGATTCTCTTGCAAAAGCAAGTTATTAGTCTAAGAATTTACTGTTTTTCAGACATACAAACACACACTGGGGAGAAAGACATACATTTGGGAACTAGGTAGAGCTTTTCTTCTACTTTCATAAAGTAGGTGATTTTTTTGGTTTTTAAATACTGAAAAATTAAATGGGAAAAATAATTATTGAATTGTGAGAATATTCATACATGGTTTTTTTCATTTGCCTAGAGAATTGTGAATTTTATATTGGTTTGGGTCTTCATAATCATGAAAACCGTGGATTACATTTGGAGATTTTCTAGTTTGTCACCCATCTGAGGTGATTTTCCTTGTTTTAATATTAGGTAATGTTCTGGCAGTGATGCCTTCATAGGAGATAGGCAGTGTTGTTGATGCCCTAAAGTATCGTGCTTGTCTGCTATCTAGAGCTGTTGACAAGTTGCCTTTTGAATGTCATTTCTCTGCGTGACATTCTGGCAGTCACTTCCACCTGCAGGTGTCCTTCCTCTTGGTTGTTTAGCTCAAGCAAACCCAGCATCAAAATTGTGTACAATGGCTATTCTGGAAGGAAACAGAGCCTTTTTGCTCTGCAACAGTAGTGAGAAAGCACCATTTAATGTAACAGCTATGAATAACAGGCTAATATAGGATATTGTAAACTTGATAGGTAATGTTAGAAATGAAGATGTTCACTCCACTAGCCTTGAATTAAACTTTGATCTTGTTGTCCTACCTGTACTGTGCTATTAGAACTAAAATCTGCCCATTTCAGATCAGGGAAGGAACCTGTGTGTTTCCCTTATTTAGCTTCATGCATACTCAAAGAAATGTACGCATTCATTTGTCCAGGTGGTAGAATTACTTATTAGAATTTTAAGTTATTTTTGTGAAGCTTGATAGTTTATTAAACAGGTAAAAATTAAGTATTGTACATGAAATGGAGCCTGCAAGGTAAGCCTGTCATACAAGGCATTGCAAGAGGAACCTTTACCCTTGGGGACAGCAGCCATTTGGTAACTGACTTAATTCCACATGAAACTCTTGTCACTCTTACTGTCTAAAGCTCAGATAAATCTTTTCTGCCTCTAGTCATTAAAAAATTAAGGATGCTGCTGAAATTATTCATTTGGGCTCTCTGTGTGAATGTAATGGAGAGATGTCATTTTTGCAGGAAGTCAGTCCATCTGCTTAGAATGTCAGGTTTTGTCTATGGAAGTCAATTCCCCTGTTGACTCCAGTAATAACCATGATAACGGATGTGTTATAAAGCAAAAAATGGTCATGTGTTTAGAGGTAGAAAGGTATCATGTGCTTGGAACAGCTGTTCCCAGCCAAGAATGCAGCCAAGACCAGAGCAGAGCCCTTTCATGAGTATTTTGAGCATATTATCTCTCAGTCACTGAATGATCCTCTAGTAAAAAATAAATAAAAATGGATTGAAAATGAAATAATAACAGAAAAACCTGTCTGAGTGGCAAAAAAGTAGTATTTTCATTCTCTATTTCTTGATGAGAATACAAGATTTTTCTGTCATCTGTTACGAACTGGATGGAAGAATTTGTTTGTCAGAACAGTGCCCAGCCTTTGCTGAGACAAACTAAAAGACTCTAAGAGTCTCCTAGCAGTCATCTGGAAAAGTGCAGCAACACTTGCTTCTTTGCTGTTGAGTCTCTTCCTCCATCAAGAGTGGGCATCAGGTGACCTTGCTAGAAATCCCAATCACATGTTCATAGGCTTTTATCTAACTTTTGAAATAATTTTAAACAAGCATTTTAAATATTTAATTTTGTCCGTGTGTATCTGCACACACACACATAAGGTGCAGAAAAGTAGAGTGAAGTAACTCAGAAAATCATGGCGGTTGGAAGCATGAAAATTATTTTTCAAGCCATAGTTTTCATGTTAGAGGTAAGAAACTTGTTTTCTACTTATCTATCATATGCATGCTTGTGGGAGTGAAAATTCTGTGTAATGTTTTTCACAGTTCTCAAGATATTAGTAATTAATTCCCTGAAGAATTGGCTAAGGCAATGTCTGGCTGCTTTGTTTATGATTTCAGAATAGGACATAGTCACCCATTCTATATAAAATACTCCTTTTTTTTTGGTTTTTACCCTGTGTACAGGGGGATTATATGAACATAGGGGTGATGGTATTGAGCCAGACCAAGGTACACAGAGGAAAAAGTTCTGTTTCCATCAGCAACAGATACTAAAGGGAAGAGTGAGAACAGGGGAAACATATCTTATACTTTCCCCTGGTACTCTCCTAGCTTCTACTTCTGTAGGCAGTGGTCCCTTAATAATATGTATGTAGGCTCTGCCAGATTCCCTTGAGTCCAGATTGAAGTTCTCTTTCTCAAATTCCCTTGAGGTTTTTCTGGCCTTTGCTTTTGTACCTGCTTTTTGCCTGTGTTGCCAGTCTTCATGGTCTGTTTCTTCTCTTCATCTATTCCATTTATTTTTACCATGTGGCTTCTTTTGTTTTGTATTTTGTAAAGGAATTTTTTCATCCCTTTCAGCTAAACTGTTCATTTTTATACTCAGAATTTTCCTAAAATCAAACTTTTTTCTGATTTTTTCCATTTGAAGGAGTACTATCAGTCAGAAATTACTGTTATGAAATGTTTTTTTTCCAACAGAATTGGTCATGTCAATAGGACTTTTGTTTATTTTTTGAAATTAGAAAAGAGTGTATTGAAAGAATATTGTAAGCTGCAAAGTCAAGCACTTAAAAATTGGATATGTAGGACTTCAGGTGACAGGTGTGACTTTCATTTACATTTTCTTTCCTTCCCAAGTAAAGGATGTTTAATTATGCAACAACTTTCTGTTTGTTTGTTTGTGTGTTTGTTTTTCCACCCCACAGGACTAGTTATATTTTTTCTTTTGATTTTGGATATTTGACCCAGTTCATTATTTACTGTATATAAAAAAAGTCATAGAGTGAACACAAAGCTATCAAATTTTTCTTGCAGTATGACATAAAGACGAAAGCAAAAACCTCAGCTGGGCTAATTAGAGAAATCAGATCTTCAGTGTTCCGTGTATTTACTATGAGACAGCACTTCAGAACTCCCAAATGGATAAAGGGATATATCACATTCTAGTCTCAGTCTTAGAGTTTTAGACCCCGTCCTTCAGTAGCCTTCAATGGTCTGTGAACTGAGATTCCTTCAGCTGCCAAGTCCAAAATGTTTTATATGAGAAAAAAAATTGGTCCAGGACAGTTATCTCTAATGCTATGCTGTAATTAACTGTGCCTGTGTCCTGTGTTGTGCAGCAGAGCTCATCCACAGAGGAGCTCCTGTCCTTACCATTAAAAATATTTTACCTCTAAAATGCAGTGATGAAGTTTGCAGTATGTACAGAGACTGATCCCCTGCTTTGCCTTGGAATGGTTTGAGGGCAAGCCAGGTCAAACCTACTCCAAAAACTGTTTAAGCAACCTCACAGGGTGGACAAGTGCAGTCCAGGGACAGTGCTCTGGACTGGGTTTAATTTAGGCAATGGTAACCATCTCTGGTGGCATCTGTGAGGAGTCCCTTTATTTATACATTCTTAGATCGTTTCATGTTAGTTATAAACAAGTATCCTGAGAGGGGTGGCCTATAATGATTACACTGCACCCTATGAGGGGAAGTCATGTCCCAGTTCTAGGACACCTATTCAGTGCAAGGATTATGCTGCAGGTATGGTTCGTATACATTTTTCATGGTGAAGTGTGACCTTTATTTTCTTGCCAAGCATCTCATGACTTTAATACAATAACCTGTGACAGATTGTTTGAACTGAAGAGCCCTGGAGCCCTGCTGTAGGTGAAAAGTGGATGTTCCTTACTTACAGTGAAGCATGTCAAACAAGGGAACAAAGACAGATCTTTTAAAAAACCCCCAAAAAAACCCAAAGCGAAGCAAATAAAAAAAAAAAGGCAGCCTATGAGTAAAAATAAGCAGCAATTCAGGGGTATAGAGTTAGGAACCCATTTTCTTTAGACCCATATCACCAGGCATTGTTTGGTGGCTAAGTGTTTGTGTGGATGGTTGCAGCCAAAGAGTGGTGTGGTGGTCAATGACTCACTGCCTGGATGGGCATGCAGACTCACAGCCCAGAAAGCCAACCCCATCCTGAATCACATCACCAGCAGTGAGAGCCCACCTTGGGTACTACATCCAGCTCTGGGGTCCTCAGCACAGAAAGGACATGGACCTGTTGGAGCAAGTCCAGAGGAGGGCCACAAAAATGATCAGAGGGATAGAACAGCTCTCCTGTGAAGACAGGCTGAGAGAGTTGCGGTTGCTCAGCCTGGAGAAGAGAAAGCTCTTATATGTGACTCTTATAAGGTGACTTTTCTGTACTTAAAGGGGGGAGGGGTCATAAGAAATGTGGGAGAAACTTTTTAATAGGGTCTGTTGTGATACGACAAGGTGTAATGGTTTTAAGCTAAAAAAGGGTTTTTAACTAAGGGGTAATGGATTTAAACTAAATCTACCCTCTTTTAAACTAAAAGAGCGTGGGTTTAGACTAGGTATGAGGAAGTAAGCTTTTACAATTGGGGCAGTGAAACACTGGAACAGATTGCCCAGAGAAGGACCCCAGCTCTGGATCCATTCAGGGTTGGGTTGGATGGGGCACTGAGAAACGTGATCTAGTTCAAGCTGTCCCTGCTCTTTGCAGAGAGGGTTGGATGAGATGACCTTTAAAGGTCCCTTCCAACCCAAGCCATTCTGTGGTTCTGTCTAAAGGTACCTGCTTTTAGTTGTTCTGAATTCATGCACATAATAAATGAGTTCAGTCCAGCACCTTTGGCTGTGATACCCATGCTACATTTGCTGTCCTAGGCTGTATCACCTCTGCTGATGCTTTTGCTTTGCTTTCTCAAAGATGTAAACAAAGGTGTAAGACAGCTGTCTGCTTGCTTTCTGCTAAATAGTAAATACTTGATACTGACTCAGATTCACTGATTTATCGAGAGACTATCTTCACTCTTTGCCTCTGCCCACCTGTTATGTGGTTGTATGCAAGAAGCGTTGTGGGCAGCTCACAGAGGAAATCTGTACAGGTCACCTCACAAATGAACACATCCTATTTTGTCAGATATAATGCTATAATTAGCTACTTCTACACTGTGTTCTTTGCACTCTCTATTTATTTTCCTTAACAATTAGTCAGTGTTGTGAAAGCTTTAAAAGCAATGTATGTGTAGCTGACTAAAAAAGAATTAGAATACAGCAAAATGCATGTTTTCCTCTGGGAGAGAGGATGAAGCCACTTGAATGTAATTTTATCAGTGGTAAAGCTGACCCATACCTCTGATTTCTAACTGAACACATAAGGAAATCGTATTCATAGCAGTTAAAGGAATTAAATGCTTTGGTTAAGTGCCTAGAATAAGTTACAGAATACAGGTATAAAATGGTGGTTAGATGTGGTTTCACTGCTGCCAAGAAGAGCTAACAAAGAACGTAATGGGAGTTTTGCAGGGATGAGGGTAATGAGAAGGAGCATTTCAGAGGCTGGAGAGGACTGCAGAGGGGAGGGTTTGGTATTCTGATCGGAATGGAGAGCTGTAACCTCAGTATTGTATTTGATTCAAGTTCTGCTCATTAAGAGGAATTGAAGGGTCCTGGTTGTCTCATTACATCTTCTGACACTGAAGTTCTAGCTCAGATTATGGGGTTTGCAATAAATTATCCCTGGTAATTATGTTCCAGAGGGATGTAATGGCTGTTAGTTATAGTATGTTGTGTTTTGGCTGTCATGTCAGTACGTTCTGAAGTACATCAACACACTGCCTATTTTTGACTTGACAATAGGAGCATAAAAATTCACTATGTCATCTTCATTAAACAGAACATTTTCCCGGAGGATGATCCCACCTAGTATTCTGGAGTCAGTTTCTTTTCATCTGCTTTTTTTTCCCTATTATACATCCAGATCTCAGGAATCTCTTTTGAAATGTTTAATATTAAATTTTTAAGTAGCTCTGACAGCGTCCCTGAAAAATTAGTCTCTCTGTAAAGAAGGGAAAGTATTTAGGTTGTGCTGTTCTGTGACAGAGCAGAGACCTTCTACATCATAGCAAAATGTGACTTTGGTCAAGAGAAAACATTTGGTGTGTCAGTCAGAGTATCTGTGGATGGACACAGCTCTCAAGACTATCAAAGAAAATGTCTTGCCTTGTGTGGGGAGAGCTGCATACCTCGCATCTCTTCATAGTACCACACGGTGATAGAGGTTGCAAGGGACCTTTGCCTGAACATTTAGAAGACCGTCTCACAAAGTTGTTCACTTACAGTCACATAAAGGAGTTTTTACTCAACGCTTTTCTAGTATGTAGAGATAGAAGTACTTGGTCATAGATACTACTAGCCACTTCTTAAAAAGGTACCTGAGATTTACCAATAACTTGCCAGCAATTACTGCACGACAACCAAACCCCTGGAATTTCCCCATGTTGTAGGAGCAATATATTCCTAATCACTAGACCACAAGGGATATAGCTACAGGAACGTGTACAAGTAGACGATACCAGCTGTGCTGTCTCATTTCCTGAGCTGTCGAGAGATAAGACACCTCCAGACTTGAAGCCAAGTATTCATCCTAAGTGCTGCTCCAAGCCTGAGAAAGTTTGACCTCTTTCCCTGCTGGGACATACTGGGATAATGACGTGGCTCTGTACATCTGAACTAAAGCTATCTCATGCTCATCGCACAGGCAGCACAAGCGTAAATCTGTTAGCCCCTTGTCATGCTATCTCAAACACTGCTATGTTTATTTAGACCTAATATATATTACTCTTGTTTTTCTGCTGCTTATGGCAAAGTGTTCTGGCTTCCTAAAGCCTAGAATTAGGTATGTGAGTGTAGGATTTTAGGAAAACCTGCCTTGATCTGGTGCCTTCTTTAAGTGGCTTTATCTTTTCCTGTGGGCTGCTGTGAATCTTACTCCTAAGATCCTGCTGTCATTTGCATGTAGTCCTGCGTGGCAGTAGCCTTGATTCTGCACCATGAAACTGCATTTTTAAAAAGACTCTTTCAGTGATTAACACTTCTTGGTTATTAATATCTTCCATTCAGTAAATAGATAATTTGTTTTGAACCCTGCTATCACTTTTCTTCTAGTGATAAACACTTTCACTTGCGCTAAACTGAATAATGATTTCTTTGAAAGTGTGATTAAAGCACTACCTTCTTCATAATCATGCTTTATTTTGTATGATAAACTTGATTAAATGAATAGCTGTCTGACCCACACAACAGTAATGAATATTTGATTTTATGACTTTTTCTCAGTAAAGGCAGAAACAAAGCCTCTTATAAAGTTCTGTATGTGAATGCAACAGGTTGGAAGGCACTTCAAGAAATTTTGCTGTCTACCCTCCTACTTAGAGCAGGATCAGTTCTCAGGTCAGACCAGGTTATTCATGGCTTTATCCAGCCTTGTCTGGAAAACTGCCAAGGGCTGCACAACCTTTGGCTGCAGCTGATTGCATCTTAAAAAGAGAAATATCAGAGATTGAAAAAGGAATGAAAATAAATTTTAAAAAGGAGAGGATTGATAAAGCAGATGTTGTAAATCAGATGTCTTTTTATGCATTTCTTTATGATCACTTAAGTTCTTGACTATTTGAGTGTTTACTTCTCATTCAGCGTTTTGAGTACACTAATTGGCACAGCTTACATTCTAAGGAGATGTTAGGAAGCATTGAAGGTAAAACTGCATTGGGTTAAATTAATTGCCTGTTTCCTGGCCTTGAGAATCTGGAAATCAGTGAAAAGTTCCATCATGTGCTTGCCTGATGAGAAGGAGAAGTGGAGTGTAACCACCTGCCGATGTTATTTTGGGCAGTTTGGTTAGACTTGGTCTCATCTCAGCTTTTCTCTTACACCAGTCTTTATCAATGCGTTCTTATATAACCTCTGTCTGCTCAAGTGCTGTCCAGAGAAAATGTGAAAATTGACACTTCTCTTACTCAGAACAAAGTGTGAGATGCTTGGAAGTCATACCAATAAGCCGTATACACCCTTCAGAGGAGCACTTTCCTGTTGAGCTGCACTATTATCTATGCATTGGTTCCACAGTCTGGCTCTGAATTCTGAGGAAGTGTTAATGAGCTTGAGTCGTAGGAGAGCAATTGTCTGCTCTTCACAGGAAAGGAAATGGAGTCTTTGATCATAATTGCAAATATAAACTGCCCATCCTAAAAGCTAAAATGTCAGAAAGCTTGTTTTAATTTATTTTGGAGCAACAGAGATGCTTCTTTGAGACATGATCAAGGACAAAAATCTCTGCAGTGTATTTGCTTATCTTAGTATGAAAGACTATATTACTGTGTGTGAATTAAACAGAGGGATCATAATGAAAATGATGCTCAGCTAACTCCATAAAAT